>CBVK0100485286.1:0-18695 GCA_900067695.1 Picea abies
CCAATATTAGGGCTTAACAGGTTCTGTATACCTGTGTCCTACATATGGACCCAAAGGTTGAACTAACTTGATTCCCTCATCCTTAAAGGTCATGGTGTCTTTCTTCAAGTCGATTACTGCATAACTTTCATAGGCCCAATTGATGCCAAGTAGTGCAGGGTATGGGTCCTTATCTCCCATGATCCCAATGACTTTAAATTTAGTTGTTATCTTTACTCCCGCAACATCTATCTCCACATTCTCCAGTCTTCCTATGGGGAAGATACAATATTGGTTTGTCATTATTAACTGAATTGGGGAATATGTCTTCCTAGGTTTTCCTAAGGCTTCCCAGGTCTTCTTAGGAAGAATGTTCACATCTGACACTAGGTCCAACATGACCTCCTTAGTTTCAAATTTATCTAACTGGGATATTAATATGAATTCCTTGTTGGTTTGTACTTTTATTCACTTCACTCTCTGAGTACTTTTCTCAAGAAGATTATCCCTCATTCCTTCCTCTAGGGGTTCTTCATTCCCTAAAACTATGTATAGAGAATTGCACAATTTTTTTGTTAGTTGATCATTCCCCAGAATATCTGAGAATAATTGAAACCAAAATTCAACTACATTTTGAGGTTTCTCAGGTTGTGTCGACATGTCTACAGGGTTTCTGAGTGCAGGGGGTGAAGCAGGAACTTGTACAATCTTAGGATACACAGTGGGATGTGGTGGTTGCTCTTGCATCTTCGGGATAAGGATATTCTGAAATATTTCTATGACATCCTTAAAGAATAACTTTTGTTTTAGAGGGTCATACCTATCTTCCTTAGGTGTTTCTTTCTGGATCTGAGGTAGAGTATCAACACAATCTCCTGTCTTTGCTCCTCCTTGAGTAATGATATTAAGGTTGGGCAATTGTCCCTTAGAAATCCTCTTGATTTCTGAACTGATAAGGTTAGTTCCTCTTTGTTGTACTTTATCCTCCCATTTTTCAATTAACTCTGGACATTCTTCAGTTGTGTTCTCGTTGGTTCTGCAATGAGAGCACCATGGCCACTTTGGATGAGGACAATATCTAGCCATGTGACCTTTCTCATCATAGTTATAACAT
Organism: Picea abies; assembly: GCA_900067695.1. Classification (NCBI taxonomy): domain Eukaryota; kingdom Viridiplantae; phylum Streptophyta; class Pinopsida; order Pinales; family Pinaceae; genus Picea; species Picea abies. Next base: position 1,094 of record CBVK0100485286.1, read on the forward strand.
CTTCTTGGCCTTCTTCTCCCAATTCTTCCTCCTCTGAAGTCTCCACCGGGTCCACCTCCTCGACCTCTTCCTAGTCCTTGAGGGTTTTCGTTCACCATGAATGTCGTTTGGTCTAATATATATACTAGTGCATCCAACACTATACATTGATTGGTAGTATGCATGGTAGATGCACATAACTCATAGTGTACTTTGTTTGGTACTATCAAATATTTCTGCATAATGGGGAACTGTCTTGGCCCATGCCCATTGATTCGACAGATTTCACAATACTCAGCTATCGGTACTGCTTGGCCTCTTAGGAAATCATGATACAGGGTGGGGTTGTGGAATGATAATTTCATCGACACTTGTGAAACTTCTCCCTTGGGTCCTGGTGTGGGTACCATCATATTATGAGCAGATCCCATTCCCCTTACTCATGGATATTCGTTCACCAGGTGACCTTCCGTATAACATCCGGTGAACCAATCCTGTGGTCGTCCTGGTCTGGGTATCGTTAGCTCTTGAATATTTTTTGTAAGTGATAATATCTACCCTTATAGTTGCACCAGATTCACATCTACTGGGGGTCTGGTCACTCTCAGACTCCCAGGGTATCCCACTATGGATTCAATCTTCATCAATTGTTCCAAGGTGTCTGTTAACATGACTATCTATTGTTGCATTAGCGAAATCTAAGTTAGAGGCAACAACCCCTGAATGTACCACTCTCTTTGATGTTCTTCGTGGATTGGATGTGCCAATATCCCTATGGAATATTTAAAATTTTGGCTATATTCCTAGGCTGATTCACCTTCCCACTGCTGGATCTTGCGTAACTCAGATAGAGCTTGTTGTTCTGACTAAGGTAATTTGAACTTGTAATGACCCTTTTCTTATTACTGTGAATAATTTCATAACTAATCCTTATGCACATAGCTTTGCAAATTATGAAAAATTTTACTTCTTTAGAGCTTGCTGAAATTAAGTAAATTGGTACAAAAATTAAGTAAATTAGTAGATATTTAGTCTCTTTTCAATTCTGGGTGTTACAGAACTCTATTATGAACCTTGTCCATACCTAGCCAAGTGTGAATGCTTGAGCTTGCGTTCTCGTCACTCCTGACTCGATAATATTCATGTACCACTTGAGAGCACGACCTCTCAAGGTATTCTAGAATTCAAACAAATTATTCACATCGAGAGTCCCTCTGGATATCCAGATTTCTTCACACAAGAAACAGTGCTGCTCAATGTCTTCATATCGCTTAATCTAAAATTATGGGTATCGAGTAATCAAACCTCCCACATGGACATCCATTTTTGATCTTGTTGGTTTTAACAATATAAACCCTATTGGTCCTACTTTCGATCTACCAGGGGATCCCAATATCCTCTCTGTACTCGCATTTCCTAGTTGTGATTGACTAATTAATTGTACTAGAACATAACTACCATGAGAAGGTAGTATCAAACTTACTACTTGTATAGAAGACACTTGGGGTATGTGTGATTCGGGGCTAGAGACATTAGCTCTGGGGCAATTTTCTTTGATCTGGGGGGTCTGATTTTCTTCCACTGGGACGATCTCTTCGGCCAAATTCCCAATCTCTCTTGTTATCGGGCTGAATCTTCTCTATCTTGTCCAAGATTCATGTTGGCTTTTTCCTCTGTTACGTCTTCACCTTCTACTTCGTGTCCCACCTCCTTGGGACTTCTTTCTCTCTGCGCTTCTCTCTTGTTTAATATTTGACTAGCCAGTCGTTCCTATCTTCTCATCTTCTGCAACTCTTCCATCTGTATTTCCTCTACTTCTCCTGGTCCTCCTTCTCTCCTCAACTTCTCAGATTGTCTTGATGCTTTCTTGATCTTTCCGCGCCACCACTTCTCAACTATGGAGACTCTCTTCAAGTCTTTCTCGTCTCTTGATTCCATTTATTGTTGTTTCCCCACTATTTATCAAAGAACCTTTCCCCTTTCTCATGCCATGACTCTCACTCCACCTCACCCTACCCAAAGCAAGGGTGTTTATGTTTCCATCTCAGTTGAGGACATCGTTAGAATCCCCTTCTCCATCAAGAAAACATTAATCCACAGGGGGATTTCTCTCAATAGCCTTCCCCTTTCATATTTCTTGAAAATTGCTTCTGCCCATGAGAAAGACTCATGTTTCTCAGCTACAAATTTGAAGATGTATCCCTCTAATGTGGTGCTAATACAAAAATCCACAACTCACGTAAAGGGACAATACAACCTCTAAAGTGTTGCTAGATTCTTCGTATCCCATCAACAGATCCTCTTAACTCTACCTTGGAACTCTCAATCTTATTGGAGCCTCTTTATCCAGTGGAAAAATTATTCCAAGAATTTAACCCAGAAAATCTCGTACTGGTCGCTCAATCTTTCTAAGTAGAAGATTGCTTCGCAAGTGTTTTCCAATGATGTTCTCTTCAGTTCCTCTTCTTTCCATATGAAGGCATTGCAATTCCTTTCCCACCATTGATCAATACCATATCTATGGATTGACAAAAGTATTCTCCCTACAGGTTCCCTTTTAACACAGGTCCCAGCAACAAAACCATTTTGTTGGCACAAGTTTGATCAGACCAGGGTCCTTCTCAAGTTACCAACAAAAGGTACCATGTAGTCTAGAGAGCTGACATTTTTATCTCCTTCGAAGAGAAGAAGTCTCACCTGAAGCACTGCTGAGACAGATAGAGAGGGAACGGTAGGGAAAAGACTTAAGATGATCCATAGGGTCTTCATGACACAATCCTGATATTGCGTAAGAGACGTGAACAAATATGGAACATACATGTGAACGAATTGTACCTACTTACATTACGAACAATCATTTAAACATAGAACCATGAAATAGAACTCATAATCCATAAGGAAATACTGTAATGCCTAAGTAAACACACATAGACACATCATATTTGAAAATTTAGGTCCTTCTTCATATTGTCTTCATAATCTTTTTGTGATTACAGACTCAGAATTACACGGTAGTGTACTGTACAGGCTCTTGACTCTGGACTCATGTCGTAGAGGTCCAATTCTCAACTAATATATCAATTCATTATAGACTCAGGACTTGAATTCAGTCTTCTTACAATAGTCAACTGAAGATCAAATCATAATCCTTTGACCAACTGGGTAACAACAAATACAATGACTAATCAACCAGCGTCCATCGCATCAGTAATATCAAAAACCCTTTTACACTTATGTTCATCCCTATATATCGTTCGGTTCTGTCTTCCTTCTCAGCTTGCACGCTTTCTTGTTTTGTTGCAACCATTTGTTTCTTAGTTGGTGTTGTGTTGTCTTTCTCAACTGACTTCTGTTGCTCTTTCTTTCCCTGTTTTCCAGCTTCTTCTGGATCTTGCACAACTCATGCTCAGTCAAAACTTGCACGATTCCTTATCCCAAAATGAAGGTCCCAACATGACTCGAGCGACACAAATTATTTATAGGTTTCATTTTTTCAACAAGCAACACATCCTTGGCTTTGTATTTTCCCAAACTCAGAGTGCATTTCCCAAGTATGTTACATGAAGCGTTGTTACCAAATGTAACTTTACCCTTTTGTTTCTTTAAGTTCAAAAACTTGTCCTTGTTTCTTGTCATATGTTTTGAGCACCCACTGTAAACATACCAGAACTCTTCTTTATATTGAGCTTTCAAGGCAATGGGATATTCCTCTTTTGATGTTTTTTCTTTCCAAAGCCTCTTTTTCTCTCTAATGAACTTTGGTTTTTATGAGATTTCCATTAATCTGCAACTACTGGCCTTATGTCCATCGTTATGAAATCTAAAGCATTCTAGGTCCTCTTATTGTAGAGGTGCAAAGGAGTTATAGTTTCTTCTTTTGATGTGATTTATTGTTTTCTTATATTTAAGGTTATATTTCTTAACACTCAAAATTTTCCTTCTATATGCTCTACAATTCATAGCTTTGTGCCTGAAATTAGAGCATGAAAATAAATAACCAAAGAAAATGTGAGGATAACTATTTTGATAAACCTTCTTTGGTGTCTTCTTATATTACTGCTTGATGGGTAGAAGTATTCCTCTGTAGTTCTGATCATTACTTATCTTCTCTTCATATTTCTTCTTGAATGTACTGAGGAGAGCAGTGACATAAGATTTTGAGTTAACTTGGTTTTCTTCTTGAGAATAACCTATTCCATTTTTATTACTTGAAACCCTTTGTGTGGTAATAATCTTATCTAATACTTTATATCTATTTTCATATCTTGTTTCAATGAGTTTTCCACTTACCCAAAAAGTAGATGTAGTTGTTGCGACTGTTGGATCAGGAAAACGTGACTGGCACTATAGCTACTAGAGCAAAGAATATCTGACTGTGACTAATGGAAGATGGAAGGTGTCACTGCTAATGTTGTTGCTACAGTAACTGGAGCATAGGAAGTGAAGGAATTTTTAATGCTACTGTTGAATCATGAGAAATGTGGAAGGCAGAGAATATGGAACTGTGGTACTCTCATAGATCTAAAATCAAATTGCTGCAACTACTGAGGGGATCATGAAAAAATGTATAGTCTTCACCTGCTACAAACTGATTGTACCATTCTAATCATGTGAATGAATGTGTCAGTGTCGAGCATGAAGAGAAATCATTGGATTACCATCCATTGATGAATGTCATTAACCAATGCAAGACCAAATCACCATTGATGTCAATGAGTGTCAAGGTACCCGAGTACATCTTGTGAAGTGAGAATAGATGTGTTGATGTCGAGCCACTTGAAAGATATAATGATAAAGGTATATTGATGTATTCCCATGATTTTTAGCAAGAGAACTTTCCATTAAGGCATGCAAGCCTCTAAGTACTCAAAAGGAACTCTAGTCTATATCCCATATAAGGTGTTGAGGTCGATGGGGAAAGACTTGTTGAAAGGTCGGACTTAAGGAATCCCACATTAGTCAATGTGATTTTGTATAAAAATATTTGGTAGGACTATATGAAATATCTAAGTAGCAATAGTGTGTATGGAAAGGAAATCAAGGCAATGTAATCATGGGAAAATGGAGTTTGTTTTATTCAGAAGGAAAATTGGAAAGGAAAAAATGAACTGAGAAAGATAAAGGAAATGATGTATGCATGTGAGAAAGATAGGTGTGTGAAATCATGAAGGTTGAGGCAATGAAGATGGCTTCAATACAAGGATGACCAATCAACTTTGAAGGAGAAACGGGACAGTGTTACACCATGAAATTTTGCAAAATGTTTCTATGTATCAGCAAAATGTTTCTATGTAACAACAAAATGTTGTTGTGTAATAGAAAATGTCATGATGTTTTTGATGAGTAAAAACTCCTTCAAGTTGTCTAGCAAGGCATGTGTTCTCTGAAGAATTTTGTGATTCTTGAAAATCACTTCAGCGGAAAACTGTGATCATTTCTAATCCTGAAAAAGCTTAGTACAAATCCTACATGAAAACTATGAGATTTGCAAAAAACATATAAGACAAAAATAATTGTAAATGTGGAAAATCAAAGAAAAATATATGTTTTATACCTTTTTTCGTTGGTATTGTTTTGTCATTGATTGTTGTCAAAGTTACTTCAAGAAAAAAAATTAGCGTTGAAGCGTAAAATCATGTGTTCGTATTGTTTTTAGGAATATCCATTTGCAATTTTAAATTTTCTGAGTTTTTAAGTGTTTTTATTGTTTTGCTTTCCATAAAACAAATGAAAACATTTTTTTACTTTTATTTTTATTTTTATGATTTTACTATTTTTTTCTTTTTTTTCTTTTTACAACAAAACAAATGAAATAAAAGAAATTCATGGTGTAGAAATGAAGAAAACTTCATTATTATAGAAATATGAATAAGGTCACAGCATGAAAAGTCATAATAAGTTCCTTAAAATCAAAAGATCAAATATAAACCACAACGTAATCCTTCTTGCATTCACCAAAACATCATTTATTTGGTGACATAAATCCTATGTTATAGCTTGGAAAGTTCTATCAAAAATCTCTTCTGCAGTAATGTTGTGAATCCTTTCTATATAGTTGTCATTGATGAACGTCTGTTGCTTATGCGACCGCCATTCAAGGAAAAATAAACATGGTTATGACACTTCCATCCATCCCCTACTAATTAAATTCAAGTAGTAAAATGGTGAGTTCAGAGATATTTGGATTGCACTTAGGATAGATCCAAGACTGTTGTCATTAACTTCCCCGAAAATTGTGCATTGTATGAGTTACTTGACCAGACCTACATTATCATTCATCTTCTGATATTCCACAAGTTAGATAATAGAAATGCATATGTCATTTAAAACGCATCACCTCAGCCACACCACCGTAAGCAAGATCTTAGTACAAATCGATGCTCCACTTGACAATCATATACCAAAATCACATTCATTTATCCTACCAGTTGGGGTAACGAGAGATAGAAAAACAACGTGCACATAAATGAGAAATGACACATTGTCTTGTATATGTGTTTCCTGGGATGAGGCGTATTTGACGTTCATCATTTGTTGAATTGTACTCATAAAATACTGAAAGATGTGAACTCTCACTATGCTAGTTGTATGTAGGTGCTTGGCAACGTGGATGTGGTTGGCAGATCCATCAACAATTATCAGTAAGTTCGTGTGTAGTGCACTGAGTGTGGCCCTGATATATAACTCAGAGATTGGAAAGCGTGGTATTGGTGGAAATTTTCTTGCATTGCTCTCTAACATATATTTTTAGGTTACACATTCTTGCAAGTATATTCTTTCTTTTGGATTCTACAACAGATTTTCTAATCACATGAATTTGTTAGGATTCCTTCAACAATGAACATGGTGGATTTAGGGAATGGGTAGATCTGAAATGATCGAACACCGGCATAAAGATAGATCAACATGACTAGCACAATAGACATAATTAGAATTGTAGACTACAAATATCCCAGACAACAACACTGTGTGAATCCACTTCTAACGGAGTCACAAAATCATTTATCTCTATAAAATATCCATTCAGACATCAATAAATAAATCATGTTGATATGGAAAGGATGAACAAAGTCTGGAATTCTCTTCCTCCACTATCATAGTTCCTTGTAAATGCAAGTTGACATATCAAGAAACAAGAGTGACTCCAAAATGCATTAGCATGCACAACTAATATGGAAATACTACATTCAGTGTCGATTGCAAGCACATTAGCCAAACCAATATTGATGGTGCACTTACCTTTCTTAATCAACGGATCTATGAATCACCCATACTGTGAACATCTTTCAGCTTCATTGTTACAGAACCTGTATTGAGTTGATCATATGAAATGTGTTTGAAGTGGTTTCTTGCAAAATGGTGGTAATCCACAACCACACCATTTCAATAGCTAATAGAAAAATTGACGTATACATAAGTGAGGTAGTATTTATTCGTTGCAGCCTAAAAAATGAGCCTCCTTCTACATGATCCATTGAAAAATATCCCGTCCATTCTTTTGAACCACATAAGCAAATGTTAGCAAGGTATGAAAGAAACAAACCAGACAACGGTTTCAGATTTCCTCTACAACCAGTGGCATGAATAAGAGAAACATGATCATTGCACATGAAATATGATTAATACACCAATTCCCAGGATTAGAAGGCAAGCATACAAGTAAAGAAAAGATCTCACCAGTCAGTAGTAATATTGGGCCAATCACCCATCAGTTAAACATATCAATCATTGCATGGCAGCGTGGAGAAATCTGGTCTGTCTTCCCTTTTCTTCATTAAATAGTTTAGCCCATGAAGTGCAAGTTGCAAATCTGTAAATAGAGAGATATGAGGCTTCTTTTTCTTTCAAATCTCGGTGGGATATATATCAATATGAATAATTATGGCATGGCCTGCAACGGACTCCAACTTACCAGTCACTCTATCATGAAAGGGAACACCAAAAGCAAGCAAGAGATCAGATTTATTCACTACATAAATAGTCTCGTGCATGCCCAATATCCCCAAGATTTTCTCATGAGAATATGAAAAATATCCCAAGGCCATTAAAGTGCTAGCCATCAGAATGCCTATATGATCTACAAATTCTCTAAGTTCCTAGCTAGCATAAACTATTGTTGCATCCCTGTCTAAATTATCAATCATCCAAACGTCTGTCAATGGATTTCACGGGTGCGCATTAGCTTCCAGTTTTGATCGTTATCGCCCTAGAACTGGAAGTCTAGAGCCACAAAAAAATGAAGAGCATGCAAAAAGATAAGGTTGAAGGAGAGGATTTGCAGCAATTGAAACAATCATGGAGATAATCGCAACAACCATACCAAATATTTTTAGTCAAGATCATCATCATCTTTATCAGATCCAAGTGTATCGCGTTATTAAAAACAATCAATGAAGAAGATTGATCTGATTCTTTAGGCATGGATAACTCTAAAAACGTTTATTCTAAATGATGAGTACACCCATACCTAAACACCTCCTTCTAATGGGCCGAAAATGAATAAGTAGATGAGAATAACCATCTCAGAGCAACAAGCTTTTAGAAGTACTCCTATCGTTGACTGGTAAAAAATGATGGATAACAGTATTCATTTGATCAGTTTTATTTTCTTATTTGTTGCATATTTTATTCCAGATCAAGGTGAAAGGATGGTGGCTCAAACTAGAAATAAGCTAGACCGAGAAGAGATGGTTCAATCGATCACAAAACGATAGACAAAGGTTCAACCAAAGTTTTTGTATGGAGAAATACTCATAGAGGTCACTGTCTCAGCTAAAAAGTCATTGTTTTAGCATGTAATTTTAGCGGTTGTTTAAGCATGCAACAACTATTTTAGCATGAAGAATGCAGGTATTTTTGATTCACCTAATGTGTACTGTTTTTATTTTGTAGGTTGAGGATGGATGCCTAACAAAGATTTTTAATTTTATTTTTTATTTTTTAAATGAAAACAAGAAATTTTAAGAAGAATTTAAATGAAATTTTGAGAAAATGGAGACAAGTTTATTGAAAATTGTAGGTGTTTTTTTTTTTTTTTTTTATTGTTCACAATTAAAATTGTTCCTAAAAATTGTTACAGACACCCTATTTTTTGATCCTAGCCCGGAGGAGAGCATACTTATTCTAAAACAAAATGAAACTGAAAATAAAATCCTACCTGCTCTATGCTAATTGAAACTTAAAGATTAGTTATGTGTAGTCAAACTTCCAATGGATCCAAGCATGCAATAGTAACAATAATATGTTCAGTGGTGATTTTTCAAATAAATAATGGAAATATTCAAGAGTGAATAAATCTAGTTGTTGTAACTACAAACTTCCTAAATAAAGATTAAAAAATGGATCGAATTGAGTGCTTACCTGGAACCATTACTCGATAATGCTTTCATAGGCGCATTTTTCCTTGCTCAGATCTTGCTGTAACTCTTATTCATTTTCCTCAATCACCTTCTCGAATGATTTTTCATCATCAAATATTTAGGGTTCTTCAGATGTTGAATCCTCGTTTGTTGCTGGATGAGTGTTGTTGATTCTTTAATTGTTGTCAAGATATCCTCTTCATGAGAAGAGGAGATACCGAATTTCGCAAGGATATGAGTGAGTAGTTCCAAGATGACACTCATTATTAAAACATATTGAAAAAAGGGTTCTTACAACACCCAAATCATATAAGAAAAAAAAATGAAAATTGCACTTGCTTAAACACATGAAAACCTCTTCACGGTTGCAAAAATTAAAATTGCAGAAATTGAAATTTATGCTACCACACTTGCAGGAATTGGAATATACACTTACACTTCCAGGAATTGAAACACACCCTACATGCCCTTACCCATGTGTCACCTCAAATTTAGGAGCATGACTAATCACACTTGCATGAAAATTCAAACTAAACCTCAATCGATCGTGCTTCCCCGACAACGACGCAAAAATGTTAAGGGAAAATATTGTCATTTAATTCCATTGTAGTACTTTCTCAACTATTTAATTTGTCAATCTGAGGTTCATAGGCTTACAAAGCACATGCACTATATACGCAGGACTAAAGTGGAAGTAATCTAATCTAAATTGCTAAAATGAAATTAATCTAAGAAAGCATTGAAATACTAACTAGGAAAGCAAGAAATTGCATAAGGGAAAAACAATACAACATGTTAAGAGTTGAATGACAAAAGACATATGTGAGATCACACAATAAATCAATCTCAATTTATATTACAAGAGTCAAATGACAAAGCATGAGAGAATAACAATGGAAGAATCAAAGCGAAGAATCCCCTTCTCCTAATTACAAGACTAAATTATGAATTACATGATCAATTATGAATATCATCCCCCAATTATGAATAATATGATGACCCTCATGAAGAGAGAACACTCTCTTATATACATTAGTGTCATAATTACAGATCCACTATTCTCTCAACCACTCTCAACTACTTTCGCATTATGAAAATATATGATCCCTTCAAATCCTCCATACATCTCTCAAATATCTTAGATAAGATATGCCAACCAAACCTTCCATGATCTTCTCTCTTTCAAATATTCAAGTTTGAATATGTAATTCGAATTTCAGGATAGGTGGTGTATTTTCACTTTGTTGCAATCTTCAAATATGCCTGCACACATCATCAAACTCATCCAACTTTGATATATAATGAAAATATGTTAATTTCTAATATTTAATCACAAATTCACTTATAATATTAAAATGAATAAAGTGTAAAATAATAAGATGAAACCCAAATGTATGTATGGAAATGGTATGATAAAAGGTTTATTAGGACCATGAAATGTAAGGAATGGTGAAGGAAAAGAGGACATAAATGTGACATTTCTAACTCCTAACACATTCTTTCACAGGTTATTTGTTTCTTTAAGAGACTTTTCCATACTTTCTTCCATCCTATTTGCTTCTAGGATTTGGTATTAGGACCATGAAATGTAAGGAATGGTGAAGGAAAAGAGGACATAAATGTGACATTTCTGACTCCTAACACATTCTTTCACAGTTTATTTGTTTTTCTTTAAGAGACTTTTCCATACTTTCTTCCATCCTATTTGCTTCTAGGATTTGGTTTTTCATGTTCCTCATGAGTTTATCCATCTCTTTTTCTTTATGTTCATGTTTTTATTTTTGTTCAACTACAAAACTTTTCAACTGTCTATATCTGGTTTTGTATCTTCTTAATTCATCCAAGGCACTAAGAAGTTCTCCTTCCATATTAACCTCTACTTCAACTTCTGACTCTTCCTTATTCTCAATTTACTCTATCTTATTAGGTTCTTCAATACCTAGAAAATGGACTTCATCATCATCATTGTCACTGGATTCTGATGAACTGTTGTTTTCTTCTTTTGACTAAAAATTATTTTTCCCTTTGGAAAACCCCTTGTGTAGTTGGTTTTTTCCTTCTTCTTGTATTGTTTATTTATGTCTTCTTCATATTTAGGGTCCTCCTTGGGATAGGGACACTTGGATGCAAAGTGGCCAACCTTGTCACAATAAAAACTTTTGAAAGACAGCTTGCCTTCGTATTTCCCTGGTCCTTTCTGAAGTTTTTAAAAAAAATTGGCTTCTTCTACATCAGATTCTTCATGATGGATGGATTGAGGTTTTTTCTTCTTATTTTTTGTTTTCTTGAGCACCTTGAAGGATGCATCTCCTTGTGGGAGGTTCTCATGACCTAATCTTAACTCATAGGCTGTGAGGATATCATACAATTCATCCATGGTGAGTTTATCTAGATCTTCTCTATCTTCAAGAGTGGACACTTTAGGATTGTATAGAATAGGTAGTATTCTTAGTATTTTTTCAACTAGATCATTGTGTAACACTTCTACTCCCAAACCTCTGATTGCATTAACAATATTATCAAATGTTTCAAAGAAATCTGAGATATTTTCTTCATCCTTCATTTTTAGACCTTCATATTGTACTTTAAGAGTCTAGAGTTTGGCCCTATTTACCTTAGAATCTCTTGTATATATTGTTTCCAATTTATTCCAGAGTTGTTTTCCATTATTAGAATTTAGTACTTTAGCAAGGATTTTCTTACTCAGTCCAACTTGTAGTGTGTTTAAAGCCTTTGCATGTTCCCAAAAAAATTTCTTGTCTTCTACTTCTATGGCAGTGGATTTTGGAACATCATATCCCTTTTCAACTAATTTCCATACTTATAGTCCAATGAACATCATATAGCTTTTCATTATAACACTCCATAAGACATAGTCTTCACCATCAAATAGAGGGATTTTTTATGACATCTTCAACTGTTGATCCACGTTGATGCATATTTATCTTCAAGTGATTTAAACCTTTTGTGAAGAGACCTACCCTGATACAAATTGAAGGATCACATAATTTTATCAATTTTTGTTTTTGTTAATGCGAACAAAATCTTAACACAATATTTTATCGTGGAACACAATTGGGAAAACCACAAACACTTTTCTATTAAATGAAAATTTTTGTTTTACATGTTACATAGAAGGAATATGTTATTCATCTTAGATCAACACTAACTGATCAGGATGCACCCACACACTTGTTCACCAGCACCAACTGGTAGGAGGATTCAACCCCCCATTTACTCAGCTACAACTGACAAGGAAACACCAACTCCCTTGTAGGCACCAACCTGCCCTTGTACCACCCAACCACTCTTATTTTTTGAATCTAGAAAGCTTATGTATCATGTCTTCACTGCATCTCGCTCTTCTTCTCTGATTTAATATATCTTCTTATTCATACTATAGAGACACCTTCTTCTCACCACACTTTCTTAATCTTCAAGATAGTGTGAGATATAACGCATTGTGTTCTTTCGTTTGGACCATTGCACCTCTTCATTTAACTTAACCATAATCTCTATTATTATTCTTACCGTGAAGTATTTTCATAAATTGATCATAGATATGGATCAATTTCATCATTTAACTCGATCCAAAATATCTACAATTATTGCAGAAATGAAGTTTTTTTGAGGCGGTTGCTTCAAACCATTTACATATGACCGACAATGCAAAACCACGGGCTTATCGACTTAAGCAATATATAATATTTTGCCATTAATTCTCTTATTCCATATGATCACAGGCAGTGACCAGGCACTAGGCCAAGCGAGTGATTTATCACTTATCAGAATCAATAGTCACATTTTGATCTCTCGATTAGATGGATGATTCTCATTTACTTCGAGTCTTCAGGGGTTCAAATAATCATTGCTCCATTTTTCTCTAGAGTGATCACCTATTGAATAAGTCATAAAACAGTGGATACGACTTGTTGTTAGTTAACACTTCCACTTACACTATCCTTCGACTGCACTGGGTCAATGGTTGAGAATGCTCTCGAAGTGTTCTTAGGACCGGGCGACTTATGTCAACTTTGGGACATCAACTTTCAGGACTTCGGGACTTAGGTCATTTTCCGGTGGTGAAACACCTGAAGTAAAACTCCCGTAGTGATGTAAATTGATGACGTCACTTGTTGACATGGCACTGGATGAGTGCCTTCCACGTTTCACTTACATTTGTTATTTACACGTGTTGGTGCAATTATTTGCATAATATATTACCAAACATAAATTATCAACCAAGATTCATAATCAGTAGAGTTGATGTACTATATGTTCTGATAATAGATAGGTTCCTATGTCTGATGAGTATATCATAAAAAAGAAACAATCAACACCAATACTCTGTTTTACAGCTTTTTAATATATCTTCCTCACACAGCTTAAAAATCAAAAAACAAAACTCATAAACTGAATCCAACAAGCATGTGATATAAAGGTTCTTGCTCAAGTAATGAATCTGTCCATTTATAGGCTCATGAAATAAAAAGATGGACTTTGAATCTGTCCCTTGTAGCAACTAAACCAATCAACAATTCACACTATGTTTCAAACTTAGAAGAGAAAACTGATAATAAAACTTCTCATGCAAACAATCAAGAAAAAGGTTCTTTATTCGGTGACAAGTCTGTTCATTAGAGGCTTATGAATTAGAGATATGAACTTAAGATCTTGTTTCCTGTAGCAATCAAAAGCAGTAATCAACTTTCTGCACACAACATTTAAAAGGAAATCATTCATAACTTAATCAATTCTGGAAAAACCTCTTTGTTCCTATATAGGAAACATTACGTGTATTAAGATTCTCCATTTAATAGTACATGTAGCGTGAATGATGGGATATTAATTGTTCCTGTATTAAGACACTTGAAATTTCAAAGTAAATTACAAAAGTCTCTATAAAGAACACAATTTTAGGATTGCAAACTTTTATAAAGCTCTACAACTCTCTCAACGCAAATTATTGTTTATGAAACCAAGTAAAATTACTCAAGATATGGTGCACCATACTTATAAAAATTACACTAATATAATCCCATTCACAATTTACTCAAAAGTTATAACAATTATATAGATCCAACACAATAGGTACATTTTATGAATTCATATTTTAATTCAAACAAGAAATCAAAATAACAAGTGCAAGATACACACAATTGAGTGCTAGAATAAAAAAAACATGTACAAGAATATAAAGATGAACTATATTTTACATTAATATTACCATATCAGAATGGTGCGCCCTTCTTGATTCTAACATGGAAGCTCTAAAAATATAATAGACTAAATCGATCTAATCATACCCAGAAATTTGATAACAGATCGTTTGTATTTCTCCAAATGGTAAATTGAACTAGAAACTCATCATCTCATGCATCAAAACAATATGCATCATTTTGTTCATTACATCCATACATATCTCTTTGTTTTCTACTTCTTCATTACATCAATACACATGTACTCTATCACCTATACAACATTCCTTTATAAAGAAGGTAAGTTGTTATGATCAATATCTCAGGATAAGCATCAATCTTTTTTTGAAATATTATAATCGGTAATCCCTATCAAATCTTTAGGGATGGACCTCATCCTCATGACACGAAGTGCATGAGTGATGAAGTCTATCGTGATCTTGAAAACTGATTTGGAAGCTTCAATCCAACTATCCTCTCGAAATCTTCAATAGCAGATTCCTCCAACAAATGATTTCTAGAAATAACAATTGATATTGGAATACACACATTTGTTTGGTACTGGAATAACACAGTCACACGAGTACCAGAATAGGCACATTGTTTGGTACCGGAATAGCACAGTCACACTAGTACCAGAATAGGCATAGTTGTTTGGTGCTGGAATAGCTCAGGGCAATACCAGATCAATTATGTTGGTACCAGATCACTGTTGTGTGGGCCTGTTGGTACCACATCAATGCTGAGGTACCAAAATAGACTCCTTAGGAGTTAAAAAATTAAGATTATACAAAATCAATCATTTTAATTGAATTAACTCAAGAAAATTAAACAAAATATGCTTTAATCATAAGTTACCTCTTATGCACGTGAACAACGTCTTTGAGTGTATTTATGGAGGAAACAGTCAATTAGATACACATGACATAGGTATAATAGGCTCAGATAGAGGGTAATAAAGTGCATTAGAAGTGTCAAAACTGAGACTCAACATTCCCCAATGGTTAAGTCATTGCATGTCCTCATGCAACAATGGTCTTCAAAATTTCACAATTGATGATACTCTTCACTTGATCAAGCATTCCCTGAAGCTTCATCCTTCTTCAACTCTTAAGTTCATATTTAAACAATATAAAATTCTTGGCTTATGATTCACATTCTTACACATGGCAAAGTAGTTATGGTGACTAAGTGGAGTCATGAGTAATGGATTAGATATGTTAGTGATTTGACGTTAAGTCTTATCCAATCTGTTATGGATCATAGTTAGGAGAAAGGGATGGATGTGGATCTAATATGATTATAGGATAGTGGCCATGAGTTTTCATAATGACTTTGACTAATAGGCCCCACTGGATAGATTACCTTTAAAACAAAAGTGGTATAAGCATAGTTTAGATATCATTTGAAGAGAGGAACACATAAAGGAATACATCCCAAGATGATTAACTCGTTTCATATCCAAGTTTTTAGAGATGAATCTCTTCTTTCTTAGGTAAGGTGAATTACACATACTGAGGGTCCCACTTCTCGTGTAAACCTATTTTTTTAAATATAGAACTCTAAAGTGGATACTTGAAGGTTCTTAAGAACATCTTCTGAGAGATATAAAGGTCATCTCCTAGCCTTGATTTGATAGTGATTGCTTCAGAATGAGACCCAATGGTTTTTGTGCATTTTTAGGTGTGTCACTTTATGTTTTTTAACTCCCTTTACCCAACATAGCCCTGCTACCAGTAGGCCTATTCAGTACCCCGACAGGTTTACCTTAGTACCATACAAGCATGGCCCCACTGCCAGTAGTCATGTTCAGTACCCTGGCGGGTTTACTTGTACTTCCTGATACTTCCTTTTTATTATATTACTCAAAATATTTAGAGTGATTTATACTATTCATAGACAGTTTTAGAGTATAAAGAAGGCAGGTGGTATGAGATTGTTTTAGATTTATTAGCCACATAATTAATTTGTTGCAATTATCCCAAGGGTGACATCATCCACATTCAAATTAAATCTTAGCTATTCAATGTATAATGGAACCTCTCGGATAATGACTAAGAGGTCCCTCTAGTTAATCCTATTAGCGTTCTCATGAAAGTTCATTGCGGTTTTGCAAGGGCGGTCCCCCACATGAGGTTTTCATCAATACCTCTCAAGAGAAATTTGTAAAGATAAACTTGGATAAGAACTTATTGAATCAACTAGGTTAGTATTATACATAATGGTGTCACCACTTTTCAATGGATATTTCAATTAGAAATCACTTCTTCAAAGTAATGAGGTAATAAGACAAGTGCACGCATTATCATATAGAGCTAAATGTGAAAAATATCTTCCTAAGGGAGAGCAAGGATGATTCATTTAGGGTTGAGTGTAGAAATGTAGGAGGAAGATGTACATGAGAGTAAAAACAATTCAACACAAGACTTAAATGATCCTTGATAGAAAGAACATGAAGATATTATCCCATACCTCTAATTACCTGAAGTGAAAACAATTTTAAGAACATGAAAAAGATCATATCACTTTGGCATCAGTACTAGATAAGTAATGGAGTAGGTTTTTGCAGTACCGAAACAGATAGTATTGGAATAGAGTGACATGATGGATGATTTTTTCTCATTCATGACAACAACCACTTCACGAAGGAATTCAATGATAATATACGAGGAGATGTATACCAGGGCTTGCAAACTTTCATGGTATGGAGCGTGCAATAACTGAGAGTAACCACATGTTTATTGCATAATTAATCTAATTTATTTTAGTAAAATGAAAAATGTTGAGTTTATACGTCCTATTACTTGAAGCATTTAAATCGAGCAGCAAAAACGTTGAGTATAGGATAAGGGTTACCAACACCTCATTACCAGTACCGGATCACCTGAGTACGAGATGGACACATGGTTTGTTGATAATGAGAGGGGGATGAATCAGTACCAAGTACAATTTAAAACCTTTTTCAAATTATACTTAAACCATTCAACTATATCCAATGAGCAATGAAAAATAGTATAAGAGTTACACCAATACACCATAATACACCATGCACAATATATGAGAAAT
>CBVK0100485287.1:0-18694 GCA_900067695.1 Picea abies
GCTCAAGGCTGGGAATGCATACCATAAGTACAGAGTCAAGAGAAATTGCTAGCCCAAGGTTCATGGTGTTGCTATGAACCCAGTTGAACATCCTCATGGTGGTGGTAACCATCAGCATATTGGTCATGCCAGTACCATGCGTCGTGATGCACCACCTGGGAAGAAAGTTCATCTTATTGCCGCAACAAGAACTAGTCATTTACGTGGACAAGTTGCAACAACTGCCTCAAAGACTGACAAAACCAGTTAGTGTGTTCCCTGGCTGCTATTATGTGGAAGAGGTGTTGTTTATCCCGTATGCATTTTTGAATTGTTTGGTATCTTCACAAACAAAAGAGTTGGTTTACTCTCATTACAATGATTTATTGTCCCTCATATTTGGCCTTTGCAGGTCTAAAGTTCTGAGTATTTCTTTGTTTAATGAAATTTTGTTCAAGAATTTTATTTGATGAACATTTTAGATCACTGGTTTTATCATATCAGCATTTATAGGTTGATTGAACCTAGGTCGGCCTTTGCTATTATGATGAGGAAAGATACCTTTCTTTATTTGTCTACTCACAATGTGTTATTCAGTTGGGTAGATATATCTAATTTTTTGATTTAATATTTTGGCCAGTAAGGATTTTCTTGTTTGTTTATTAGTGAATGTGTTTATTTTATTTTTTAATGGATGCTTTAAGTTGTGCTAATTTTAGGTTCAATTCAGCGAATTCTCTAGTTTTTATCTTCAAGTAAATTTTCATGAACATATTTTGGCCACAAACAGAGTCAACTTGGCCTTTTGCTCAGTATGGGGACTGGTTTGTTATCAAACCAGCCTAGTCAATGCATGACTTTGTTGGTTTGGTACTGAACCAATCCAACTTAGCCGTGTTGGTCCTCAACCTCACTAAGGCACACAATTTTGAAGGAAAATTTATTTTTAAGAAATATTCTACCTAAACCCTAAATCCTAGCACCCTAAACCCTAAGGATAAACTATATAGAGACCCCCCTGGCCTCTATTTTCCTCAAACCCTAAGGATAAACTATATAGAGACCCCCCTGGCCTCTATTTTCCTCGCACCTCTTTCAGTGTGCATTTGTGAGCATTGGGAGATGCAGATGTCCCTAAGGGAGTCCAATGAGTCTGAAGACTCTGAGCCAAAGAATAATCTTGTAGCTCATGCTGAGGGTCCCATTTCTAGCAGTGGTGATGAGTTTGATGATTGATCATGTTGATCAATGCTTTGTAGTAGGCCAGTAGCTTGTAGCATTTTTTTGGACTTTAGAGGCCATTTAGAGCCTCGTTGATTATGTATTTTGTTTTTGATATGTATTGCATTCAATTCCATTTCGATATGTTCACATGGTATGTACATGAGCAGACTCTACATATTTGCAATCATGTTTTGGAGTCTGTAAAATATATATTTTTCATTAAAATTTAAATATTTAATGTGTTTTTTAGTCAACTCAGCCATTAAATTCAAACTGGTCAAGAGTCTGAGTCAACCCTTAGCTGATTCTGATGCTGAGTCTAAGTTTTAAAACATTGGGCAAAAGCTTCTACATGCTCCAAATCCTCTCTTTCACCAGAAGCATAATGATAAAAACTTGCTAGTTTAATATAGTGTCACAAAATTTCTAGCTCAGCCTGAGTCAAAGTTGGGGTTGACTGAGTTTGACTCAGTCATGCAAAAGAAATCCACTCACTGATTTTCTATTATATTTTTGGAGCTTTTCATGATTTTTCCAATTCGAGCTTTTTTGCTTGTATATTTCTTTATATTTTGCATGTGCATTTCTTTACATTTTTGTACTTGCCAAGTTTGTCCTGAGTTTTTGCCAATCCGAGTCAAACTCTTAGCTCTTCTGCCTCATTGAATTTTCCCTGATATTGAGTCTAGTCACTTTGGTTTAACTTATTTCTATCTCGAAGAGTGGTTGGACCCACATTAATATGATACCAAGTGGTACTGTATACAATATGGTAACTTTTCTTTCTTGCTTGTTATTGGAAACGTCTCTCTTGCCACGTTTGTGAAGATTGTATTTTTTTTTAAATACCTACAAAATCATCGCTATTGCGACATCTTGGACTCTCTTCACGTTGCTCTTGCCACATCTAAGAGTGTCACTCCCATAGAAACCACGTCGGAGTTGATACCTCATCTCATCGGTCTTGCCACCTCCACAACATCGCTCTTTCCACCTTTGAAGCATCTCACTTGCCACCTTTGAAACGTCGCTCTTGCCACGTTTAGAATGTCTCTATTGCCACCTTTGAAACATCTTTCTTGCCACCTTCAAAATGTCTCTCTTGCCACCTTTTAAATGTCGCTCTTGCCATGTTTAAAATGTCTCTCTTGCCACCTTTGAAATGTCTCTCTTGCCACATTTACAACGTCTCTCTTACCACCTTCAGGATGTCTCTCTTGCCACGTCCAAGACATCGGTCTAGCCATGACCTAAACATCGGTCTTACGACGTCTATATGGGGGTTGAACAATCGAATTCATGATGAAACATGGTGTCATAGAACATCTTAATATAGACGAACACTCTGTCGTCAGAAAAGCAACATCCTGTGAAATGACGTTTGAGGGGGTCCGATGTTTGTCGTTCTTTCGACAATATAAAGTGGAAATTACGTCGAACGCGTCATCAGAATTTGACCCAAATGCACTAGTGTTTCCTGTGCTGCCACATGGTCAACTTTTATGTCAGGTATGGTCCCCTTGAAAAATCCTCTTCCCGCCATTTTACTTTGAGCCACTCGAGGCTTGTATCCCTTGTTTTTTCTTGAGCTGGAATTTCCTTGGTTATCAATACTTAATCCCCCCAGCTGTCTTTGTACTCTTCCTAGTATAATATCATGGTCGACACCCATTTCAATCATAATTTCTTCCATCTCAGTAGATTCCGTCATCACATCCTCCAAAGTATCCATTTGGGATGTTCTTATGGCATATTTTACATTCAGGGGAATTGCATTCTTATAACAACCGAGAATAATTGGTGCATTTGGTATTTTATCTTCTGGAATTCTACTCAAGGTCTTGTTTAACTTGGGATTAAAATCTTGTATCCTTTCGTTCTTCCTCAACCCAATCTGGGTGAAGGATTAAAATCTTGTATCCTTTCGTTCTTCCTCAACCCAATCTGGGTGAAGTCGGTGAGGAGGGTATGGTAAGCAATTAGAGGGGCAAACATAGTTAGGAACATATCTTCAAGGTCATTAAATGAGTGAATGGATCTACTGGGAAACGTTGTATACCATTCATAATCTCTTTCTGATAAGGTTTGTATAAACAAACTTACCATGACATTGTCATATTCAACACGGTGAAAGTTACAGACATCAAGAAATAAGTGTAGATGCCTCTTTGCATCGATTGGTCTGTCTCCAGAAAATTCCTTTAAGGTTCCCTTAGGGAGAATGGGGAGCTCATGTTTCTCACCTATAAGATCAAGAGGGGAATATCTTACCCTCCTTCTATTTTAAAACCTTGGGATTCCTTGATTTCTTATGGCATCTCTTCCAGATCCTTGTCTCTCCTCATGATGCTCATCTCAAGGTTGTTCGTCTCTCACTGCCATGTTTGGAGAGATCCAATAATAGGAGTTTCATTTCTAGAGGAAAAGAGTTTCTTTCTTTTACTTATGGTAATGGGTCCCTTGTAATTGTCTAGCTTCAATTCTAACCTTGTTCTTGTGCTGCTCTAGACGACCTTTGATTTCTTCGATCTTGTCATTCTTCTCTCCTCTCTCTCTGAAGGATTTCTCTTTCTTCTTCTTGGAGAAATATTTTCCATGACCTTTCTAAATCTTCACAGGTTTGGGCCATTGATATTAGTAAGTTGTATAACTGATGTAAAATGCTTAGTTTATTATTCAATCCAATTTCCAAATGGGGTTGACTACCCTTGGGTAAAGTCATATATTCTTTCAAAAACATTGGGTCAGGTTCCAAATTTTAGTTGAAGTCCCAAGTATGGTCACCAAAAATGTTGACACTTGAATCCGTTAGGACCGAAATGGAAACCTCACAAGGATGTTAATCCCCCTTCATTTTTATAGAGGTGGTACTCCTCTTTGAATTTTCTTGATTTTTTTAAATAATTCAAAATGTTGGACTTGACAGAAGTCCCTCGCAATAATTCAAAGAAATGGAAATATTACAATAAGATAAATGGGAAAATGATTTTGTTTTATTTTAAAGGAAAGTTCCAAAGAAAGGACTAGGAACCGAATTCATTCACACATTTAAAGTAAATAAGAAAAATTTCCTCACGTCCATCATATTTTAAGATAAATATTTTTGATCACATAAAATAAAAAATAAAATGATATGCATGCACAAGAGAACTTTAACAGAGTGGATACATGGGTAGCTCAAATAAAGATAATGATAGATCAACCTCAAGAGTGGATACATGGGTAGCTCAAATAAAGATAATGATAGATCAACCTCAAATACTTTATATTCTGAAAACAAGGTTACAAATCATAGTCGAGATTGTTCCTGAAGTAGTTCTCTTGAAATTTCCAAAAACATATAGTTTATTACATATTCTCGAAATTGTTAAGGCGTTTGTCTTAAAGACTAGGATTGGGGTTCCCACGGACCATAAATAAAATAGATACAAGAAATAATATTTCATATGGAAGACGGTGGAAGTAGAATGATCAACAAGACCTGGTAAGAAGAAAAATGAGTTATCATTCTTTGGTTAAACCTTTATATTCAAAGAGGTGGAATAATTGGATGAAGGAAATGATAAAGAAAAGAAGGATATGATCAGTCTAAGCTTACTATGATGGTCACTCGTGTCTTCATTTTATTGCTGATGTCCTTTTATCATTTTCATCAATGGTTATAGGAAGATTCTCAATTTCTTCTTTCCCTTCATGTGCCTGCTTTTCAATAGCCTTCTTGAACCACTCTTCGATGTAATTTTTCATAGGTGCCACATTGATTTCATGCTATATTTTAATATTGAACAACTCACCCTCCAAGTCACGAAGATAAATGGAAATTCCATGTAATATTTCTTCAATATCCTAGTTCTTTACGAAATAATATACTAGCCAATTATATATGGCATTGTGATCATATACAACTATGCCATAGAATTTTCCAATTTATAATCCTTTAAAAATCTCAACCTGCTCATAGAATAATTTTTTTGTTAGGAACAACGAGTTGAGGATAAACTTGGGATCTTGGACTGCATTAGTGCTTCTGGATAGGTCCACCTTTGTGATCCTTTTGAATAGATCTTCTCTCCTTGTTATGGCTTGGTTGCACGCCGGAACTATGTTGTTCAAGTTCTTTATTTTCTCTTTCTAGCAGGCATTCAACTACCTGATCTGACTTGGAGAGGGAAGGTCCTCCTCTCTTCTCTTAAGCTCTGACATGTTAGTAACTTTAATACCCAAAGGGTACCACTACATCAAGGTAGAAACCTTCTTCATTTTTTAGATCGTCCTGTAGATATTCAAGGAAGGTATGCACCCTCATGCCAAAATAAATCATGCTCTTTTAAATTTCCCAAGCTTCTGTAATCAATGTCATTCTTTTCTTGATGGTATTCTCCATGTAACTCCTGGTTGATGTGAGTAAGATTGAGGATCCTTTTATTCTAACTGCGAGTGTGGTAGGTCCGACAATTTCCAAAGGGATGGAAAGGAGTGGAAGAGGCATTAAAGTCTTGTCAAGTTCCTTAATCATTTCCTTCAACTTTGTATTTTCTTCTTCAAGACTGCCAATTGAATCATCCAATGCATCATCAGTGGCTCTATGGATTCTGGATACCTAGGAAGGCCACATATTCTTCAGTTTGACCTATGAACGAGATTTCCCCTTTTTATTCTTTGCATCACTCTTCTCAATAATTATTTTTTTTGACTTATTGTCAAAGACAACACTCTAAAATACAAATGATTCTTCTTCATCAAATATTTCATTCTCAATAATTTCCAACGACTGGTTTTGGTGATCTATGCTTCTTGGCTGGTCAATGTTAGGGAACATCTTCTCAATGTCATCGTCAAGCTCCATATCCTCAAGGGAGAAGCTATTGATGTCACTTTCGACGCGATGCTCTTCTTTTTCTTGTACAATATTCTTCCTCTTCTTCCTCAGAGAAATTTTATGGGAGCTTTCAATTTTTCCTGGAGGGAGATTCTTATCTCTACCTCTGCCAGAACTATTGTTCATTACCTTTTAGATGGGTGGGCCACTGGAGAATTTCTCTAACGTGTTAAAGTCTTGGGAGTAACAGTTGGGGACTGTGCACTCTTCGTGCTGGGAACTTTTCCTCTCTGCTTATACAATTCATTGATATTGAGTCTTGTCTCTATGTCACCAGTAGTGTTGATAGGATTACCCTGGTTGTTCCCTTCTTCTTCTCCTAGAACGGTATGGACAAAGGAACTGCTAAAGCCCATTGTTAACATATGTTCCAAAAATATTCCATTTGGGTCAAACCCTCTAATATCTTCAGCATACTTGAGATTCAATTTGGGGAAGTGGCTAGTGAATTCATCAATTTTGTTCATATTTCTAAATACAAAATCCCAAACTTTCCAAGACAATGGAATAAATTTCTTTTTTCTTTTTTCATGAAAAAAGTGCAGCCAAAAGTTATATTTACTTGCAACTTCTATGTCAAACATTCTGTCAGATATATGGCATGGGAGAAAGAAAGGATTTTCCTTAGAACTGAAAATCATGTTGACATTGTAATTCTCCATTTGTTCCAGAGTCCCCTTTCTATCCAGGAATTTACTAGCTTGAGAAAATATTCTTGGGATATCTCATCCAAAAAATAATACTCAAAAAACCAAGACGAAGTTGTTGAAAAATTCATAAAAATGTAGGGAGTCTTTATGCCTCCATAACACTTGGTACCAAAAGGTCACAAGGTCGAATTCAAAATTCACCTTTTTGCATATAGATAATTTAGGAAACTAACAACAATGTGTTATCATGAAAACCAAATAAGAAGACATAAATAATTTATTATCCTTTTTATATTGAGACAATTGGGAAAAGATTTCAATGGAAATCAACTTCCCCCAATCAAAAATGGCCTGCTCCTTGACGTTAAAATATAAGAAGTAAATAATAATACGAGAAATGATAGCAGTGTTTATTGGCCCATAATTCTAGTAAATAACCAGGAAATTTCCCAAAATGGGTTTTTGAACAAGCTGACCTGCAGTCTGGTAATATCCTTAGGGATGGCAGCAAGATTCTCCAATAATTCTGGTAAGAGATACAGATCATTGTCATGCTTTCTCAAAAAGTCTCTGCAATCTTCACCTTTGAAGGTGAGATTTGTCTCTGGGAGTCTTAGCATCTTACAGAATACTTGAGGTGAAATAATAATGGGAGAATAGTCCTGGAGTGGAATTATATACTGGATTGGTATATATTTCTCGACGCACTAGGAAACCAATTCCTTGGAGTCAAAAACTTTTGGAACACAACCTATGTGTGCAATTTTGGATGTACAAATTACTTCCTTTTGAGCATAAGGGGATGAATAATAAGAGTATGCCCTAGACCACCAAAAATTCTGATCTTCTTGTCCAAAAATGTTCAAGGTATCTCCACAAAACTTTTGTCGAGTTGTTGCTTCCATAAGTTGATGAGAGCATTCTTTTTGATCCAGATAATATTAGATATGGGCTCTTGAGAGATAATATATAATCTTCCACAAATCATACTTTAATGTGGCTTAATGAGGAATTTCCTCAAGCCCTTCTCCTATTAATGACAATCTTTACAGGACCTGCATAGTGATTTATTAGCAATAATCCATACTAAATGTGCATTGGGAAAATTGTGAAGGTGGAAGTGACGGTCAGGAGAGGAATAAGATTTGAGAATTTCATGAATCCGCCAACCCAGTAACCCACCAACCCGCAAATGGTGCAGATCGAAAAATGGCTAAGTGTTGTGAGTCAGTCATACTGACTTAGCATAAGAGAAATGAGATACTTGGAAGCTTGGGGAGTCCGGGGGTCAAAATGTAGATCGTAGATATTTTGGATGAAAAATGTATATCATGGAACATGGAATATGAGAGTTCAACCTCGCCAACCTGGGAACCTGCGATCGCCAAAATGATTAAGTATGGGATAATGTGGCGGTCGGGCGAACTCAATATGTGAGAATGTGGATTTGATATGAGGATTCACGAGTTAGCCAACCCACAAACCCGTCATTCTGAAAAAATGACTAAGTATAGAACTAGAAAGGGAGAATAGAATGGAAAAAGGAAAAAGGGGGAAAAAGGGTAAGTATAGAAGAGGGAAAAGAAGGGGAGAAAAGAAGTTGGAAAAATAGAAAAGGGGAGGGAAGTTTTGGAAGCGGGAATTGATCTTAACAAGACTTGGGATCTAATGTGAATGTATTACTAAAACAGACATGGGAACTGATGTGGAAACCCAAGTTAGTTTGGTCACCCATACAATTGAGATTAGAAAACCAGACTAAAATAGTACCTATTGGAAGATTAACATGAATACCTATGAATATGGATGGAGTGCATAGCTTCGAAAACTTTTAAGCTATCGAAATTATGGATGACATTCAACCATACCTTGTGTTAATGGGAATAGAATGGACCTTCGACAACCAAGACATTATCAATTTAAAAAGTAGAGAGATGATATTTGAAGTAGGAGACCTGAAATTTACTTCACAATTAAACCCAAAAGAAGGAAGGAGGTACATAGAAACAGTAAAGGGTTATGAAATTGATAACTTGTACAAAATGAATACGAGTATCGATTATTATGTTAACCCCACCTCAGATGGTGCACTGATTTGGAGAAGCATCAGTTCATGCACATCATATTTAGAAGTAGGTCTGGAAAATTGGCAATAGAGGATGCATGAAATCTCAACGTGACGATGTGCATGCATAACCAAATCCATATGTTGGATTAGAATAAAATTGTGCAACCCACCTAAGTATGACAGGTTGAGAGATATACAAACATTTGTATAGACGTTTGAGGCATGGGTACTAAAGAAACAGAGGCCACTGGAACTAGAAATTATATTGAAAGCCACCCCAATAAGATGGTCGAAGACACACAAAAAAAACTTGGAAGACTAGAAATAGTGTAGGAGACTAATCTAGATAAGATTCAATATTGAGGAGGGAGATATGATGCATAAGTATATTGGGGAAGGAACCCAACAGATCATGTTGGACAGTGTGAAAAAGCATGGAAATTGATCCCAAGAAAAGAATGGACACACAGGTTCATACATACCTTGGATACTATTCCAAAGAATTGGTACCTAGAAATGGAGATGCACAAAGATACAGTAGAATGGGATTACATAACTCAAAGGTTCCAAGAAACATTTATCTTTCAGAACGATTTGCCCCTCATAAGTACAACACTATAGGTGATTAAACAGAAAATATCCGTAGATGTAGAATCAATGGAAGTGATACATGTATGTGCCACACATAACACCTCTATGATAGTGCACAAACTATTGGAATGTTACAATGTGACACACGAGGACTAGGATGATGAAGGTCCCTGCAACATCCAAGTACCAAAAATAGAAGGGAAAGAATAGTAGAGGGACCAGAGATGGAATCTACAATATATGCACAATGAATCAAGACAAGAAAAGTTAATGTTGGGACAAAATAATGTCCTAAGTTTTCACATATAGGATACAAATGGGATGAGGAAACCATATAAAAGATATCATATCTACTATGTGAATACCAAGACTTATTCCCTACTACATTCTCATATATTAAGTGGATAGCTGACAAACTAGGGGAGATGAGGATTTCATTGAAGCTAGGTTCTAAACCAGTGAAACAGATACCCTACAGGTTGAATCCAAGATATAAAGAAAAGGTAAAGGAGGAAATAGACAACATGACAAAGGTAGGAGTCATCGAACTAGTTGAGGAATCAGAATGGATAAATATTCTGGTAGTGCAGGACAATAAAATAGGGGGATAAGAATCTACGTCGATTTGAGGAAACTCAATGTTGTGTGCCTACACAATCCATTCCCAATGTCATTCACATATGAAGTACTTGAAAACGTAGGTGGACAAGAAGCCTATTCATTCATAGATGGTTTATCAGGTTACCATTAGAAACGAATTACATAGGAAGATAGACACAAAACTACATTTGTGACAAAATGGGGAAGTTTTCAATATACAGTAATGTCATTTAGGTTAAAGAATGCATCTGTGGTAGTTTCAAGAGTAGTTGTTGCAGTGTTTAAGGAGTGTATTCACAAGTTTCTTGAAGTCTACTTGGATGACTGGACTGTATTTATCCTGTTACAAGATCATGTCAAATTGCTAATATTGATTTTGGATAAATGTAGACAACATTAGATATCATTAAGCCTAAAGAAGTGTATTTTTTGTGCATTGTTTGGAATATTATTGTGACATGTAGTATGAAAACAAGGATTGATAGTTGATCCTACAAATATTGTAGTTATTCTAGACTTACAATGACCCACATCAGTGAAACAATTGCACACGAAATTGGGTCATATCGGGTCTTACAAGAAATTTATCAAAGGATACGTGCAGATTACATCCCCAATGGAAAAATTATTGAAAAAAGACGTGAAGTTCCACTGGAATGACAATTTTCAGAAAAAACTCGACACACTAAAACATAAGTTTATAACTACATCGATATTGATTTTCCCAGACTAGAACAAGGAATTTCATGTACACGTGAATGCATCATCAATAGCATTGGGTGCAATCCTATCACAACCAAGTGACGGGGACATAGATCACCCAATTCCTTTTGCAAGTAGGAAACTATCAACAATAGAGAAAAAATATACCACATTAGAATATGAGGGATTGACTATGGTCTACACGTTGTAGAATTTTAGACACTACTTACTAGGCTCACACTTTAAGATGTACATAGATCATTCTGTGTTGACATATCTAGTCAACAAGACAATGTTCGGGGGCGGGATTTGAAGATGGCTCATATTGTTCTAGGAGTACGAATTTGAAGTAGTAGTAAAATCTGGTAAACTCAATGCAGGACCAAATCATTTTTCATGCATACTTTCAGGAGAAGAGGCAGAAAACTTGGATGATAGCTTGTCAAATGCACAATTGTTTTCAGTTAAGATGGTGGATGAATACTTTATAGACATTGTACAGTTATTAAGTACAATGATTTCCCCCTCAGACATGACAGTCATGTAGAAAAATTAGTTGGTATTAAAATTTGTGGACTACCAATTAATTGCAGGAAGCTTATATAAACTAGGTGCAAATGGACTATTATGATGTTTCATAGTTGAACACCAAAGACCAACTATCTTGGAAGAAGCACATGACAGGATATGAGGAAGAAATTATGCAAGAAAAGCCACTATGCAGAAGGTATTACGTGCAGGGTTATGGTGGCCTACACTCCACAAGGATGCAAAGGAATACTGTAAGACATACGATGTTTGTCAAAGGGTTGGAAAAACCTCTAGAAGGGATAAGATGCCATTGAACCCATAAGTTACATTATAGGATTTTGATAAGTAGGACATTGAATTCATTGGACCAATCAACCCACCATAAAGAAGATCAAGGGGTAGGTACATCATTACAAAAATAGAATATCTAACTCGATGGGAAGAAGCCATGCCAGTTACATATTGCAACACAAAAACCACTGCGCACTTCTTGTTTGAAAACATAGTAACTCGATTTGGATGTCCTAGAACATCATGAGTGATCAAGGAACACACTTCATCAATAAAACCATAGTAGCCTTAACTGAAGAATTCCAAATCCATCACTAGAATATTACGTCGCACCACCCACAGGAGAGTGACATAGTGGAAGCATTCAACAAAGTCCTAGAGAATGAAATAACAAAAATATTCAACATGGGAAGAGATGAATAGGACTTAAGAATCTCTGGGGTATAATGGGCATACAAGAAAACCAGCAAGAAGTTGACAAGGAAAAAACCTTCCAGGTTGGCATATGGATAGGAGGAAATAATGCCGATGGAATTTATTGTACCAAGCATGCACATTGCAACTATCATAGATATGTCGAATTTAGGTGCAATACAGGAATGACTATAAAAAATGTTATAGCTTGAGGAGGATATATTTTCCATAGGGTTCCATCAACAAGTGCAAAAATAAAGGGAAAAATCATGGCATGACAGACACATTAAGTCAAAAATATTCCAAGTAGGGGACTTGGTACTACTATATGATATCAAGTTTATGCATCACCCAGGGAAGTTTTGCATGCACTGATTAGGACCATCTGTGATCCAGGAGGTGACAGAGGCAGGTGTTTCACAGTTGGAAACACTTAATCGAGTAGCACTGAAAGGTAGGGTGAATTGCAGTCGGATAAAACTCTATCAAGAGGGATGACAAGATGCGCAGTAGGAAGAACCATGTAAGAAAAAATAAAAATGAGAATGGCCACATATTGAATGACACTAGAAACTGCACAGGTAGGGGAAACTGCACCAACCAGGGAAACTCGACACAAAAGTGGTCAAGTATGCAATAGTAATTGTACCACTTCACATAGTGAGATAGTTGTCGAGTACAAAAAAGAAGGAAACGAAAATTACAGGAAGATAAGGACAAGTCATAAAAACAACAGTTATAGCAATGCATACATATGCCATAAGGCCTAGTCATAAATCCATCATAAAGACAGAGAGTAAAATAAAAATTTCATTGATACGCCTGACTGAGTGGTAGTGCAAGGTGGAAATATACTAATGGATTTGGAAATAAAACAACATTAACACAAGAACCTGTCACACTACAAGTGGAGGAGACAGGAGGGAAGGCATGAAGATCAATGAAAAATTGAAAACACAGCATAAAAGTAGTCAAGCTTGCCATACACGATAATTTGTTACTTATCAATTACAGGAAGAATAGAGAGCACAAAG
Source organism: Picea abies (assembly GCA_900067695.1). Lineage (NCBI taxonomy): Eukaryota > Viridiplantae > Streptophyta > Pinopsida > Pinales > Pinaceae > Picea > Picea abies. The sequence continues at coordinate 12,964 of CBVK0100485287.1, forward strand.
CTAGAGTGAGATACAGAGTTGTAACAACTGTCAAAGATGAGTTAACTACAGAAATGGTATCCCCCAAATCTGCAAGAGCAGAAGCAATGGTGCCAAGGAAGAGTCACACCAGAGTGATCATAGTTGAACCAGACATTGAGGAAACCGCAGGTGAATCCTCATCAGAGCCAAGGTTTCCTCATGTCTACATATCATTGAGGAAGGATGATGCCCCACAAGTCACACTACAAAAGAATTCAGATTATATGATGGTGGCCCCAGACATTCCGAAGGGAGTCATCATCGATGAAGACATGTTGGGGAGGGTGCCTCGGCTGAAATATGTCGACCATGACATTACCGACATGAAAAAGTTCCCAGAACTTACACCTCACGGATACCTGTAACTCAAAATAGATCCACTTACACGACAGATCATACCAATGGTAAAGGTCTGGGCCATAGGATTGGAGTGATCAGGCCTCCTTAACTTGTTTGAAATCCCACACTTCAGCTACAGAAATGAAGTCAATGCCTGCATCAAATTCCTACTATATTGCATACATGGGGGGTACATGTGGATGGATAGACCAATTTTGATTGATACAGACCTAATAGCATGAATCACTAGGTTTCCCACCCAGGGTAAAGACCCTACCACGTTATTTGAAGATAAGAAGAAAGAAAGAGCACAGTCAGAGGCTATGTGAGTGAAGTTTTGCATGGATAGAGTGGTGCACATCCTGGATGTGCCAACTATATTCGAAACCATAACTCGAATAGTCAGACAAATTCTAGCATGCAAACTTCTATGGAAATGCAAGAAGGATCAAGTCTCAGCATGGGTAATAGATGTCGCAGAGCAATGTGTAGAAGGAACTACAATGATATGGGTCCCTTTCTTACTAAACCAGTTCCTGCTAGACTACATTGAAGCCAAAGATAAGGGGATTGAGTTTCACTACCCTTAGCTACTGATATTTATTTCCTTCAAAGCATGGGCAAAGTCGAAGCATGCACAGTTCTTAGGGCTAAGGGGGAAGTTGTCCATAGTGGAAAATAACCAAAATTCATGGTTCTCAACAATCAAAAGGAGGCAAATGGACAAAAAAGTAGAATTCTTTCTCTATGGTGAAAAAATTCAACAGATTATCCAGAATGCATCGTGCATGTCACCACAGCTAGTGGAGGCATACAAACTAGTCACCACAGCTAGTGGAGGCTAGTGGAGGCATACAAACTAGTCACAAAATTTCATGTAGATAGGCATCATATGTATATCAAAGCCCTAAAGGATCTAAGGGAGGAATGGGTTCAAATAAAATACAAGATAACCGAAGAAGAAATCCAATTGTTCATGCAATATTGGGAACCAAATTGGAAGCTACCAGTAGAAGGGGATGTGAGGGAATAGGGGGGGACACTGAAGTGAAACAATACATATATGTAGAAATGAACCCTCTAGGAAATGGTGCATAGGAAATTGATCAAGGAAATGGCATGGAGGATGCACCAAACACGGGTCCAACAGATCAACCTCCATAACCTGTACTACAAACAGGAAGGAAACAACTAGACAAGAGCACAGGGTCAGCTACGTGGAAGAAGCAAAAGGCTCAAAATCCACAAGTCATCTATGCACTGATAGATGACAACATGGAAAGAATTGGATACCGATTAAGGGATTTCATGGAAGAATTCCTCTAAGAGACAACAAATAAACAATAAGAACTACATACGAAGTTGCAGGACCAATGCTTGAGGGTAAAATAGTTGTTAGAGACAGTCTAATTGGCACCAACGCCAAGAACATGCATGACCCAAGAAGACTTAGTGGAGAAATCATGGATTAGGGTATCAAAGAAGATGATAAAAAAGTGCAGAGTACTCAATATACTAGTATAGACAGTTGGGTTAACAAAAACCAAAGTACAGGAGAAGCTACAAGGACTAAATCACATAGACCTAGTCATCTCTCAGATGCCAATGGAATTATTACAGAGTTTGCACACTAGGATCACTCCAGAAATACGTTTTTGGGTAGACACTACAACCAATGAGTTTGAAAAATAAGAAGCTGAGAAGGTGTAACTACAGAAAAAATACATCTTTGCGCCACAGGAAAACTGCACAGTAGAATAGTGAGTGGAACTCACAGAAAAGGAGAAGAGCAAAGCAAAGGGAAAGGAAGAGAAATTCAGGATAGAAAAGAGGGAAGTGGAAGGAAAGGTCAAGAAATCATTAAATGCCAAATTTGAGTCTGAAACAAAGGTCATCAAAGCCTTGAAGGAGGAGGAAGCTGAACAAATCACTCAAAAGTGCACATAACGCTCTAAAAACTATACAAGGAGGTGTGAGAAGTATCGATGGTGGTAGAGGCCATGGTAAAGGAATAAGTAGTAAATATTAGTGAGGCTATCAAAGGCCTTTGCACGAAGATCATGAATTTGGAAATGTGCCCAAAACTAGGGAAACCACCAAAAGAAAGAGCACAAAGGGAGTGAACTACACAAACAATAGTAGCAAAGATCAAAAGCTAGGAACAAGAATGCATAAGATGTGTGACGCAGGAACATGCATTTTTAAAACTCTTACCGCCAATCCAGAACTACAATCATTGGAAGATAGACTAAGGATTAAACAGAAGGAAGTGCAGTATGCCACTGAACACATGAGCACGTTGGCCCCATTAGAAATAATGTCAAGGATATCGGATAACATGCAATTGTACAACATAGTGGAACAAATGAATAAAGAACATAGAAATGCCATATAGGAGTGGAAACCACTGCAAGACGAAGCCATCAGGGTGCTAGAAGAATTATTCGTTGCACAGAGCGCCACAACATTAGAAAAGCAAGACATCGAATCCAAGATTACTATAGTAACGACACAGATGATGGAGGAGATTGTGAACAAGGAAGCATAAATCATATCATAAGTACAAACATTGCAAGACAATCTCAAGAAATTCACTGAGGCATGGAAAAACATGACACAATAGGACTAAGTGGATTGAGACGATCCACAGGTGAGTGTTGGGGGCCTATTGGGTAGGAAGGTTTTGGAAAATAATGATGAGAAGAGATTAGGTATAGGGGAAAGGTGCAGGATCATGAAGATCAATAATATCAAGAAAGAAGAGAGAATAAAGAGGAGAAGACGGGGGACAAGAAATAAATGTTAGTGAAAAACCCAAGAAAACCAATCGGGCATGAGCTATATCCAGCCCACAATGAATTTTCACTAGCCAAGAATGAGTGGTAGCCAACTCATTATGAGATGGCAAACAAACCTGAACAAAAGGCATAAAATATGTAAAAGACTCGCAAAATTGGAGAGTTTCATAAACACTCTAAGAGAATTCTTAGGAGTGGTTGTTGTTGTAGGATATTGTGTGTGTAAAGAAGCTATGAATTTAAGAAGAGTATTTTGTATATTGAACATCCATTATAGCACAAAGTGCAAGCAAAATGACATAAATATAATAAAGAAGCAAATCTTTTGTGGACCTAGCCCAAGAGGGGGTGAACCACAGTAACTCTGTGTCTAATTGTGTTGCCAAATGATTATTCATGTATGTATTATGTTAATTATTTCCTTTACTATGGATGAATGCTTATCTTCACAGTTATTGTTGATATATTAATGCGCAATAGATTTAATTGTATGTTTAAACACTAAGTGATATGAATATGGATTGATATGCATATAGAATTAAGTAATGAGGTCGGGTTAACTAGGATCTAGTGTGCAAAAGGATATTGTAGGTATGACAGAGCTTACTTCCCTTCTTTCCATCACTGCTACAGAATCTTGGTTCATGCAGTCCCCATAAGGATACCTCAGGTGAGACATCACCTTCTTGCAGGTGATTCCGAAAGCGATGGTATCTGTATACTTTTGTTGGAAAAATTACCTTGAAACTAGGGTCTTGAACTGTAACGTACCCAGACTCCCACAGGCCGGGCTATGCCACTTAATCTGATTGCAACACACCCAACTACCCTCAAGCAAGGCACACTACAGTCCAGGGACTCACTTCACAGTGAATTATCTCAATTCAATCACTTCTAATTTAATTAAGAGACATGAAAAACACATGCCGAATAAAGATTCATGCCACAACATAAACTAAGCCATGCACAACAATAACTAGCAAGCATGCATATTTTTAACATTAACTCAAAGATAAATAAATACACAGTGAAATAAATCCTACATTGGTAAATAACCATAACAGAAAGAACTTATCTTTTCTAAAAACAATACACCAATTGTCTGCATACCAAGGACGTTCCACCCAACCATAGACATTGTTGTTCCAAGTCTCAATAGAAGTGTCACCCCCGAGCTAGGGATATGAATCCACAAGGATGGCTCTAGAGTATCACTCGTCTTCCCAAACCAGTCAATACTCCATCTCTCACAAGCTTCTCATCACCCACAACAATCCAAGTACACCAACTCTCTTCTACCCAGCCTACACAACCCAAGAGAATGGACCCCATTCTCTTCCACACGGTCCCTCATGCTATCCATCTCCTTCCATGGCTCTAGTGTAGTTTGTCTAGAATCTCCATGTTGGGACTCTTGAGACTTGCAACTTTGAGAAAAAATGAGCACATACCAAAGCATATCAGACATGCAGGTCTTGATTCATGGCTGGAATACACCAGAAGTCTCTATAGCCAACAATACCATGGATTCTCCTCAACAGTTTGTTTTCCTTCACTGAGCCAAGACATAGGAAAGATGAGTGGGTGGTAGGATGAATGGAGTGAAATCCCAACAAAAGGTGTGAACAGTGAGAAATTGAGTGAATGAGTGCATGATTGAATGACTGAGTCAACCAATAGAAGAAAAAAAATTAGAACATGAGTGAGAACCCCCAAACAGACCAAGGACAGGTTTATGTAATTCTTGGAATTAAGGAGCCACTTGGAATCCCCCCCAAGAAGCTCATGTAACTATTATTCTCCATTAAAACAATAATGGGTTATTAAAATATAAAAATAAGTACTTAGCCCCTCAATCCCCCTCTCTTGTGGAATCATATCCCCCTATAACTATTGTCCTTGTCTATCTAGTAGCCAATGATGTGTTTTATATTAATAATGATCAAAATATTACATTTCCTAGGCACACTGGCCTCTTAATAATTGTTTCGGTACTCAGGCCTCTCATAATTTAACAAAATACAATATTTAATATGGGGCTCAAAACCTAGGGTGTTACATTGCCTCCCCATTATTTTGGCATTGTCCTCAATGCATATACAAAACAGAGATCAAAATCTCAAAATTTATTCAAAAAGTTGCAGGTACTCCACCCGTATGGCATCTTCGTGCTCCCATGTAGCATCTTCAAGACTGTAGTAGTTCCACTGGACGTTTACCTGCTCTATAACTCAATTCCAAATCATTTTGACCTTTTTGTCCAATATTCACATTCATTGGACCTAAAAGTCTCCCTCTATATCTACCTGAATCATATGCCAATCAATAAAATGGTTAGGACCATGTACATATTTTTTTTAGCAAAGAGACATGAAACACATTATGCACATTCATGGAAGCAGGAAATGCAAGCATGTATGCAATTGTCCCTATTCTGTCCAATATCTCAAATGGACCACATAATATGGATGCTAGCTTTGTACAACTACCCAACTTTAAATAGATCTTCTTGGGCTTCGCTTTTAAAATCACATGCTCCCCCACTTTAAATTCTCTAGTTGTCATGTTCTTAT
>CBVK0100485288.1:0-18692 GCA_900067695.1 Picea abies
ATTACCCAAACCTGGGGTCTCCAACTTCTCATGGCCATAACTCTCTAACCATGAAGAATTATGTGGCGTTCCACATACCACCAGAAATGAAATGACAAGAAATATCCATCTAGTATATTTTCCCTGACAAAATCACTTTCCTTCATCTCATTATTCCACAATTAAGCATGGGTTCTCTTACTCCACAAAGCGTCTTCCCGTGATGGCTTTCACCATAAGGGGACCACTTTGGAGTACATCCATATTTACTTCTTATCAACCATGAAAAAACAATAATGATTCATATTTACATCAAACAATATTGGGTCCATTACCTAAGCCTTTGTGCTACGAGGATTTCTTCAAGGGTTGACATCAATGACAACCAACCTTAATCAACAGTTACATTTTCATTGATTTACGAGCACGAGAAAGAACAAAGACTAAGCTCAGGATTGTTTTAATTTTTACTCAAGCTTAAAACAAAACAAAACTATGCTTGGGATAGATTTTATTTTTACACAAGCTTAAAAACTAAACAAAACTATGCTTGGACCTGGTTTCATTTTTACACAAGATTGAACCAAAGGAAAGTATGCTTGAGGTAGGTGGTTTTATTTTTACACAAGCTTGAACCAGAGAAAACTATGGTTGAGACTTCCCAACGCATGGTTCACAGATTCACATGGTTGGTACTTAGCCCCCATCTTAAGAAACTAGTGGCTCAACTTCAGCATGAAGTCCAAAGGTTGTAAGAAAATGCCCCCCAAGATTCGTTTCGTCCAACCGTAAAGGTGAACAAAATGAAGCTTCAAATACTATATGCAACGAAGTACTTGACTCAATCGAAGAAGGGGAAAATCTATTTCATTTTTTAACAAGCATGACACAAAAACAAGAACTATGCTCATGAATCCAGGTTCAATCCTCAAACCTTTGTTTCATTTTTTAATGAGCTTGAAATCATAAAACCATGCTCATAAATTATGTTTCATTTTTTAACGAGGTTTCCGTAGAGATGAAAAACTATTCTCCTAAGTTGGTTTCATTTTTTAATGAGGTTGAAATCAGAAAACCATGCTCAAAGCTGGTTTCATTTTTTAATGAGCTTGAAATTAGAAAACCATGCTCAACACTCTATTCTTGATAATGGCTTCCAAGAGGACAATGCTCCAGAAGGACACAATGTCAAGGGACAAAACTCGGTCATGTCTTCCAAGAGATCTTCACTGGACGGAAGAACAATGCTCTTGAATGACACGATGTCGAGGATCGCGAGAGGGGTAAGGAGATCAAGACCTAAAATCCCTATTGAAGAGACCACCATGTCAACTACCAGATCTAAGTAACAAGAGACTGGGATTACATTGAGAGGCTCATATTCATCGGCAACTGAAGGCATAGGAGACAATTCCACATAATTGACATGTGGCGGGGGTGATATCATCTGTATATAAAAACTGTTTAGGGAGGTTATCGAGTTGATGGTCAAGTCAGAGCCAACAAAATAAAGTTGATCAATAGTCACAATTGTTCCATCGTGCGAGAAAGATATCACATGAAAAGGAGTGGACATGATAGCTTTCATGTCATAGATGTAATGTTTCCCAAGGAGTAAATTGAAATCCAAGGGGTATTAGAATACCATAACATCAATAAAGACAGTTTTCCCTCCCAAAGTTATGGGAAACTAAGGAAGGAATCCTAAAGGGTAACTGGTTCTTCTGTTAAAAGCTAACAAATTATGGGTAACCGACACAAGTTGAGGATAACCTAAATCTTTCCAAGAAAGAGAGGACAAAATACTAACGGATGAACCTTCGTCTATCAACGTCTAAGGAACATCCCAACCACAAACCTGTACTACAATCTTGAAAGGAATGTGAGAGGGAAGATGAGGTTCAGTTAGCGCACCTCAATAAAAAAGAATGGCCTCATTACTTTGAGGGGGTTCTATGGGAGAAGGAGGAATACCCTCGAGCACGGTAGATTCTGTATCAACAAGAAAAACATGAACAATATCAGGTTTACTCTCTAGCAGGAGAGTAGGATCGACCAATGATGGGATTAGATCAACCACTCGGGGTTCATTCTCCAAGGGGAGAATGGGGTCAATGGGTGGAAACGGGTCAACCGCTTGGGTTTCACCCTCTAACATGAGAGTGGGATCAATCGAGGATGGGATTAGGTCAACCACTTTGTCAACTAGTTCAACTAAGGATGTGACCATATTGACTAAATGATCAACTGGACTGACCAACGAAGGTACCGAATTGATCATTCCATCAACTATAGCTGGGTCGAGAGTAAGCTTGCGATAAGCAGCTAGAAGTTGAGTCTTGGAACTAGTCACGTATTCCAGTAATTTCGAGGCTTCATCCATATGAGGGAAAAGGTGGGTTTGATGAATCCCTCCACATAACATACATGGGAAGTTGACTCTACTTTTCTTCTTCCCAATGGTATCCTAACTAGTTGACGGGAGGTCATCAACATGTTGTTCAGAGGTTGATGACATGGGTTGGAGAGGGTGCATATACCATGCTTCTATAACCTTGGATAGACCAGGGCAATCCTTAAGAAGATGGATACCCTTACAAAGCCTGCAAGGGTACCTGGGCTTACAGGTGGTTTGCATGATCTTGGCATCATCAACACTCCTAACACGATTAACAGTAACTGGTTTCTTTCCAACATGTCCAACAGTGGTTGGAAGTTTGGACCCTTGCTTATTTTTCTTCTTCTTAATCTTCCTTTTCTTCTTCTTCTTAGCCACCGGGTTACTAGCTTCAGATATTTTACTCGATGAATAAGATGAAACGGAAGAAGACATTGCAAGTGAAGAAGGTGAATAAGATCTTATAGGTGAAGAAGGTGAAGGATCAACATGAGGTTGATTCTCTTAGGGGAAGTGCTTAAGACCGAATCACTTGCTACATTCAGGATTACCTGAGTGGAAAACAATCATACTGATAATCCAATTGTGAGACCTGTAAGGCTCAAAGTAGCAATGTGAGGAGGACCAATGTTTCCGTAAGAAGGAAAAATAAAAGGTTCATCTGGAAAATGGGTTCCTTCATTGGTCGTTCTGGGAACTGACACCATTAAATAAAAATCCAACTTAAGGCCTGTAAGGGAAAACAAAAAACAAACGCTAAAAATCTAGTAAGCAAGTAAGAAATCAAAACCTTCTCACAATGAATGCACTAGTTCGTGATGAAATCCAATGTTGCAGGAACAATGTAAGAAGGGGCTGAGATAGAGCGGGTGAAAAAGTTACGTTGACAACCTGCTTAACAGACTTACGCCTTGGTGGAAGCTCCCACACACAATCGTGGGTATACTCTCCAAGGAGCCTGAGTGGTTTTAGCCAACGTCAATTCCAGGTATCGTGAAGTCTTTCCCCTCCACAGTCACCTCGTGTAAAGACCCTAAAGAGATTGGCCACTAAGGTTACCAATTACGACAATTATTCTAGAGGAAACAATCGATAGTCCGATCCACGCGCAAAGGCAGGGTATCTATCTCAAAATCAACTCGATACGCTCCCACACATAATTGTGGCTATACCCTCAAGTGACCCCCAATAATACATGCAATCTCTACACGAAGACCAACAAACAAAAGGTGAGTAACTCTGTCAATCTTAATGCGACCTCAGGTTTGACCCTTGTGTGAGAAGGGCTTCCGAGGAAAAAATGTAGCAAGTGGATTTAACTCTCCCTATCACAAGATACTATGTTTGTTTGCATCTTTGGAAAGTTATCTTTCACACCTATTCCAAAGCCCTACACTCTAAGATAATGTAGGTTTTCTACCAAAAAATATAAAAATGTCTAATCAATTTTTATAAGTGCTTTAATTTAAGGTTGTTGTTTACTCAGGAGGAAAAATGGTGTGGACTAAATGATGTTTTGACTGACTCTAAACAATGAAAATAAATTAGAATGCAAATATTTCGCTTTCATGAAAGCTATATTACGAGAAGGAGAAAACATTTATCATTCCCGGATGCACAATGTCCCAAAATTGTATTAAACTCATCAATATTAAGATCTTCAAGAAATGAGCCAAAGAGACTGTAAGAATTCAAGACCAAAAAAAAACAAAAACCTTGCAATTTCACTACTTCAAATGAAAGGATTCCCCCAGTAGAGTCGCCAATTTTGTTATGGGACTTATCAGTAAATGTAGACATAAAAAGATCTCCATAGATCCACCTAGAAACTAAAACAAAACAAGACAGAATATAAACTTTCCCTAAGTTTCAATCATCAAGCATACTAACTAACAAGAGATAAATGACATACCTTTTTAAATGTCGTTTGTCCTTGCTAGTGTCATCCTCTCTCCATTCCAAGGCTTATGGGATGCTAAACCTGTAAAAATACACAAGACAACGAAGTGAAAGAAACAACGTATACTCAACAAAACCTATGTATGTGATCAAGGAGTCATACAATAAAATAGGAACAATTTTATGGGAAAGAAATATATTACTATATTATAAATATGAAAAGGAGGATACAACCAGATGCCTTGATGTTGTAAGGTCCCTTCCAATGGTTCCTTGCTTTCAAAAAACTTCTCCACAAATTCTGAGACCAAAAATCTATCTTGACAAAGAAAATCTCAAAGCCATAAAAATTACTCAAGCTCACACCAAAATCTAGCCAACTGAAAACTCCAAAAGCTAACTTTCCCAAGCTACCAAGATGAAGCTAAATTTCCAATATAAATTTCTCCATGAGACCTCCTATCCTTTTATAAGCTAAAGAGAATAAGATGAGGAGGTTAGGATGATCCCACTAAATCAAAAAAGTGAGTAATATCCAAACCGATCGGAGGCCACCTCACCATAGAATCTTCTCCTTCTATAAGCATCGAGAAGATGCTCATTTTCCCCATGTATGAAAATTGTCACACCCCTAGAAATGAGCAGAGTGCGACAATGTCACAGGCCAGGTATAGTACAACATGCGAGGATCCGGGATAATGACACCCCTATAACTGGACGGGGTGCGACGATCCTCCTTATTAGGGTTTTTACAAAGGAAAATATGATTTCATCTCTCAGGCAAAGTTCTTCTCCCTTATTTCCTCGGGGATTCAGGCCACTGATCCCTCTGAAGACAACATATAGGTTTAATTCATTAATGGTCATAGGGATGATGAAAATAATTTGTAAAACTATCCATCAAGATGATGAATTCTCTAATGAAATATAGACATGATTCCTTTTAGATTTTGTGTGATATAAGAAACCAAAAATCCTTTTTTAAACTTCCAAAGAAAACTAATAATTTCAATACTTGATGCACTAGCAAGGGAAGAATCTAGACAAGAATGACCAACCATTGCCAAAAGAAGGAACTGCATCCCCACCTCTAAACGAGCCATTATATCATGTCCAATAGGTTCTTTAAATATGTAAATCGGCCACATCTCTGCAAAAAGAGGGCATTAACAACGATGACGTTGCAAACCAGCTATAGTAGGAGGAGGATTTGTCCCTATGCGGTAGAATGCAAGTGAATTTGAGATATGAGGAAACTCAAATGAGCGGATCTCATATAAGCAACCATCCAAATATAGATTTAATTCACTTTCTGATTTTCCTAACATACTCTGCTTCTGTATGTGCTCCAAACCAATAAAATACCAACATTGTGGTTTAAATGCATGAGTAAAATGCAAAGAAGAATTTTTCCCTTTACCACTGCCACATTCAACCACTAAAAACTGACCATGAAAATATTCTTCAATGTTTTGATTGTCTTCTAAAAGAAAACTAAAGAACCTAGGAATGTGTGTTGTTCCTTCCCCAACAACAACACTTGCACCAACCACAACTGACATTGCAGAATATTTTCCTGATTTTGCCACAACAGCTGCAGCTATAGCATCAGTCGTTGTTGCAGTGTTACGTGTATCTACAAAGGATTCAATATAAATCCATGTTATAATAATAATAATAATAATAATAATAATAATAATCTATTTTTAAGGTCACGGCCAAGCCAACACACCAAGTTGGTGTATGAGACCCCCTTGTTTGTGGGACAAGGGACCCCCCTCTGCCCAGTGATTTGACTGGTAAAGTCTACGAAGGTATACATACCCTACCCCCCTCTGGATTTGAACCTGTGACCTCTTAAGAGGAGACACATGTTCTTAACCATTAGGCCCACTCAAAGGATTCAATATAAAGCCATGTTACAAAAGCGTAACCATTTGTAAATGTCTAGTGGCTCTCTCCTGAACCATGTAAACCAGAGATCTCTCCATCAAATTCAAAAGTATAAGCTAGACCATTTGCCTCCTTTCCAGACATGGCCTTCTCCAATGAGAGCATAACATTAAGTGCACTTCCAGTAGGGATTGCATGTGGTACAATCTCAAGTCAACACCGTAAGTAATCAACACTAAGATAATGTCCACCCAACATCTCAAGACAATCGCATAAAGGACTAGCATCCCAGGTCTGACATTTCTATGATTTATCATCTTTTTTAGTGACAATTGTATATGTAGCTGAAAGCATAACCCTCAAAATCCCTGCTGCAGAACACATAGCTCGGTTCCTTGTACAAGACTTCAAAATAATTAGCATCCCTTTTACTAATCCTGTCCTTAGTGACATATGACCCTTTGTATCATATTCATAAGGAAGCCAGGGAATGAGATCTCCTACAACTATTGCAGCCCCCACACTAAGCATCACAATGGGATTAGAATTCTCACTATCTTCATCAAGGCCTTCAACTCCACCCATCTTGGCAGGTAGCACATCCACTACTAAGATAGACCCATTATCCTTCTCTCCATCGTGCATAAATCCCTCCTCCCCACAAACAACCCTCGTCAATTTTTGCAAGTTATTAGAATCTGATCCTTGTATTGCAGATTCAACGAGGTGCATAAGCTTTGGAGAAGCATTCGTTAAAACCAACTTATCTTTCCTTCTTTAAGGTGAACCAACTAGAGAATATAATCCACTTCCACCATCAGAGGAGACACATGAGGCATTATAAGAGGAAGGTGAAAATGATTGTGGGTTGTAATTCAAATATTTTTGGGAAGGGATCCTTCTTCTTACAGAGAAATAAGACACAAGGATGACCAAAGAACTAACACATTGGAAAATACCGATGGATAATAAGGCTAACTGGCCCCAACTAGGGATGGAATGTTTTGAACTAGTCAACAGTTAAGTGTGATATTGATTCCTATATTTATTATGACTACTAAGGCAATGATATTCATGGCCATCCTCCACCACTCGTTCCTTTCAAATAACATGTAGCATTTAAGAAAAATGTGAAACACTTGGCTTCCCACTAAGAAATATCAATGTGTTAGATTTCATATGCACCAAGTGAACACTTCCTTGACACTACTTGTTATAACTTATTATTGCAAGGGGATTTTTTTCCTTTGAAGTTGGCCATTGGGTGACCAAATGCAAGAAAAGGGGTTTAAAAACCCACCATATGCTTTTTTATCCATAGTCGGGGCGCGATTATGCAAAGGCGGCACATACCTGGTCGATAAAAATCCATCAAGCACAGGCTCAATCTCAGTCAACGGATCCATCAAATAAATTAGATCAACGACCATCAGGCGATCAAGATTATAGAGTTGCACAAAGTTTAGCATCAAACCAAGGCCCAAAATCGTGATATATAGGTTGTTCATTTTAAAGGGACATATGGTGCACAATCATCATAGTCACGATTTCACGAATCAGTAGGTCGAGAGTCAATCACATCAAACACTCCCGAAATGAGAAATCATGAAAATACCATAGTTGTTGATTAAAGGAAAGATCTGGGTCGTCCAACCCAGTGGGGACAGGTGGCAACTGATTGAATGTTTTCATGAAATCGAGTTTTGGGGGTTTTGAAATGAGCTACAAGCCATTTTCACGAAATATGAAACTGTGAAATAGATCTAAGCCGTCCAACTAGCGGAGCACGTGGTAGCAGATAAACGATTTCGTAGTTTCGCGGATTGGGACATTGGAGATAAAGAGGAGTGAAAACTCCCGAAATGCAAAGTCCCAAAATTCCTTGGGAAGTTTGGGCCCATGGTCATAGCCCCTGATCATGTGGTGAATAGGTCCAAGAAAGAAGGTTGGCACCCATTGTGTAGAGCTGGCGACTTAGGGCCTTTGAGGAATCATCTTGGCTGCCAATTTTAGAGAAGATCCGACCGTCGATCTGGATATGAGCAGTTCGTGATTTCAGGGATTGTGATGTTTTGAATCAAGGGGAGTGAGAACTCTCGATGTTAGAAGTCCCGAAATGTTATTTGGTTAAGTGTAGGGTCACATCCCGTGGTCATATGAGAGTAGATCCATAAATAAGGGGAAGGTGTCTGTCGAGTAATGAGTGGTTGAGATTGTTCGAGAAGATGATCATGGCCATCAAGTTCAAAAAAAATTGGACCGTCGATCCAGACATGCCATTTTTCGTGATTTCGGGCATCGGGATTTTTGAAATCAAGGAGAGTGCAAAATCCCAAAATGTGAAGCCCCAAAATTTTATAGGGGATAAGCGCAGGGTCATGGCCCAAGGTCATGTGGAACGATGGATAAGAGTTGTGCCAAGGGTTGAAAGTGACTTATTGATTGCAGAAGGAGAGAAACATGGCTCGAGGTGTCGAGATTAATTTGGCAAAGTCATGGGCACCGCCTAGAGAATTCATGTATGTCAGGCATGGATGATTTTAGGGGATAAAATTCACTCATGGGCTAATTTTCCATGGTTTTTCCAAAAACGAGATTCGCTATTTTAAAAATGATTCGCCAAAACTCTATAGGATAAAAAATTTTTACCTTAAAAATTGCCAAAATTTTATAAAAACTATATAAAATACTTAGAAATTTGAATATTTTTACAAAAATATCGCGAAACATTTATAGTTGACATATGCAGGATTAGTAAGATTCACCAAGGTTTCTACATTTTAAAATAAATTTCCATCCTTAAAATCATCCCTGATGTCAGGGCTCATCCCGATCCCAATGAAGGCAGTTAATGAAAGTCAGGGATGGTGGTTGAAATCTTGTTTCATCACATAAATGGAAAGAATGAAAGGATGGTTGTGGTGGATAGATGACAGACTAGAACTCTTCTGTAAATGGGTTTTCCTGCAAAGTCCATACTATTTAAATTTCGCATCTAACAGAGGAAGACAAGTGCAGTTTGACAACAGAAGGGGGAGACACAAAGCTTTGAATGTAGTGGTTCGTTTATGTCCCTGGGGGCCATTAGCAGTTTGGAGTATATATACTCAGTTTTTATATTTTGTAAGTGTGGATGGTTGAGCTAAGCTCCCGATTGTAAAGTTTTAATGAGACCTCTAGTTCTCTGGTTAT
This sequence comes from Picea abies, assembly GCA_900067695.1. Lineage (NCBI taxonomy): Eukaryota > Viridiplantae > Streptophyta > Pinopsida > Pinales > Pinaceae > Picea > Picea abies. The sequence goes on from CBVK0100485288.1 coordinate 9,362, forward strand.
GCTATGTATTTGAGACTTCTTGTTTAATGAAAGTTATCTCCTCTCCATCTCTTTGTAAACATTGTGTTAAGACACTTGGAATTGGAATATCCAATTGAGGGTTGTGTTGTTGTTGTGATGTAGGTTTGATCAGTGCAATATTTTCACCAGTTTTAATGAGTCTTCCATGTTATATTTTCCCCCTCTTATACTGAGTAGCTTAGAATTGGAAGATCCAGTCGGGATGCTACAATAGCATTCTGATGAAGGTTTGATCATCGTGTTGTTGTGGATGTGTTGTTTAGACACATCTTAGTGTCTGAAGCTTTGGGTTTGAGAGGATCTCACTCTTGAATATTTTCTTCCTTAGGCGGCTAGAAGACCTAATGTCCATAGCAGGCCCTTACATCTCCTCACCAGTTCTTTCCACTACTCACCCTTTACAAAAAATCACTAACTGAATTCGGACTAAGACCTCACTTGTCTATGTATGCCAACCTAGTTTTCCAAGTTAAAGTAATATAATCTTGATACCGTGTCCATTAGACCACCCTTAAATTTATTCATTGTGACATACAAAATGATGGGTATTGGGCTTGCCCTCATCGCAATTTGAGGACAACTTCTGGTGCTAACATTTCTGGCGCCGATGTCGGGGATGAAATTGAATATTTTCCTTGGGTAGAATGACAATTGTTACTAGTTCTAAAGGTGCATCATAACTTAGTACTTCAAATATTGCAACTGTGCACCTAACGACTCCACTGAGGTGATTCTATTGTCTTGGTTTTTCTGTTTTAGTGTTACTGCCTCTGGCTACACTTGGTATCCCTCGAGAGAACACAATGATCATATCTCGCCTTTGATGGTGAACGAAGGCCAAACACACTCATTATGCATATCATTCACCTGGCGACTCCATGTTTGAGGGATCATTTGGCAACTCCATTGTTTCGAAATGGACAAAATCCTGGCTCAGAGGTTTGCTCCTTTTAATTATTCTATTGTTCCTGGTTTTCCTAATGTTGTCCTTACTATGGATGAATGGGGTGATTATTTTCCCATATTTAGAGGGCATGTAGAGGACAACTCTGCTCAACATCTCCATGAGTTTCATGAACTCATGCATCAATGGGATATGCATCACAAGGATGTATTATTAAAAATGTTCATGTTCTCATTAACAGGGGATGATTGTGAATGGTATCATTCTTTACCCACTGATAGAATCTCCTCCCTGAGAGAGTTTCATGTAGCCTTCAATAGGCACTGTCAAAGGCATTATTCCTCAATGTTAATGTGTCATAATTGTTGTGAGGAATATGAAGGCCGTGATCAAGATGTGGCTGTGTCTTATGAAATCTGCGAGAATAAGGACCATGAAGAGGAGGATTCTTTGGGTGAGTTGACATAGTTGGTAGAATATCTCTCTGCAGAGATAGAAGAGTTGAAGGTAGATCATGACTATTGCCTTTCTGAATAAAATACAGAGAATTTTCCATTTCTTGAAGCTGTTGTTCTTGGCATCCCTATTGATGAGGGTAGTGTTCAAGATTCCATGGTGGTAGAGACATTAGTTTCTGCCCCTCATAAGCCTATTTTCTCGGTTTTAAAGGAACGAGCCATTGTGGAGGAGGATTCTTCTCTTTTTCTTCACGAGATTTCCCATGATGTGTTTACATTTGGGACTGAAAAGAAGGATTAGGAGATCGTTCCACTTTGACTTGTTGTCCCTATCTTTGAGGATTATTCAGACAAAGAGTAGCAGAGCCCCACATCACATTTCATCGACCAGAGAAGCAACCAACCTGTATATGACAATTACGAATCAAGTTCTGATCTGGATGTGCAGGATTTCCAAGAATAGACTATGGGGCCTTATCCTTTGTTCATTAAGAAAGATTATCTTGAGGAAATCATCCCTCCTGGACCTACAAAAATCAACGAGCAATAGTTTGAAGAGAAGAGCTTTCCCATGGGTCTTGTTTACGATGAATATGAATCTGACCCTTGTGAGAGCCAAGAATAAGAAGAGGAAGAACCACAGGAGAAGCAGAAGGGGCAGTTTATCTCTTGTCCAAAGCCGGTCAACGAGAATCCATTGCATGAGATCACTCATCCTGCAACAACTTCTCATCTGCCTATGCCTACCAATGATATTCAACCTTGTATGAGCAGCTGTGGAGCAGAGCAGGCTTTCTGCTACCCACTTTCCAGGATTTTCCACTCATTCTATGAGCCTGTCAGTGAGTACATGGAGTGGCATTTCCTTAACATCTTGGAGCTGCCCATTTTCATCCCAAATTCAACCCTTGGAGAAAAGCTGAAGGATGTAACCGTTCTGTTGTCATGGTTGCATCATCTGTTACCAATCACTGACAAAATAAGGGAGCTTCCATTCAGGAAGTTACTTGATTGGCTATGGTGGAAATTTTCTTTCACCTAGGTCCATGTAAAAAGTAAATTAGTTTAGGTATGTACATAAATAAGCTCTTAGGATCCCTTGTTAGTTTGTTTTCATTTTATTTTTAGGCTTTATTTACTCAACAGGATGTTTTGAGCTTGACTCCATAGCCCAATGGATAAGGTGACTGGAACTGCAGAAGGTGATCTTAGAGCCTCGCAGGGAGGACTCTATCCCCCATGGAGCCTAATGTTAGCACTTATTCTTGCAAGGGGATGTTTTTCCTTTGAAGTTGGCCATTGGGTGACCAAATGCGAGAAAAGGGGTTTAAAAAACCACCATATGCATTTTTATCCAAAGTCGGGGTGTGATTATGAAAAGGTGCACACATACCTGGTCAAAGAAAAGCCATCAAGCATAGTCTCAGTCTCAGCCGTCAGATCCATTAGATAAATTAGATTGACAACCATTGGGCGATTAAGATTATAGAGTTGCACAAATTTTAGCATCAGACCAAGGCCTGAAATTGTGAGATCTGGGTCGTTCATTTCAGAGGGACATGTGGTGCACGATCATCATAGTCACGATTTTGCAAATCGGGAGGTCAAGAGTCGATCACATCAAAGACTCCCAAAATGAGAAATCATGAAAATATTGCAGTCGTTGATTAAAGGAAATATCTGGGCCGTCCGACCCAGCGGGGACATGTGGTAGCTAATTGAACATTTTCGTGAAATCGTGTTTCGAGGGTTTTGAAATGAGCTACAAGCCATTTTCATGAAATACAAAATTGCGAAATAGATCTGATCTATCCAACTAGAGGATCACATGGTATCATATAAACGATTTCACAGATCGGGAAATTGGAGGTCAAGAGGAGTGAAAACTCCTGAAATGCGAAGTCCCAAAATGCCTTCGGAAGTTTGGGCCCATGGTCATAGCCCCTGGTCATGTGGTTAACAAGTCCAATAAAGAAGGTTGGCACCCATCGTGTAGAGATGGCGACTTGGGGCCTTCGAGGAATCATCTTGGCCATCAATTTTAGAGCAGATCCGACCGTCGATCTGGATATGACCATTTCACAATTTTGGGCATCGCGAGGTTGTGAATCAAGGGGAGTGAGAACTCTCGATATACGAAGTCCCAAAATATTATTTGGTTAAGTATAGGGTCACAACCAGTGGTCATATTGGAGAAGATCCATAAATAAGGGGAAGGCGCCTGTCGAGAAACGAGTGGTTGAGTTTGTTCGAGAAGATGATCTTGGCCATCAAGTTCAACGAAAGTCTAACCGTTGATCCAGACGAGCCGTTTTTGTGATTTCGGGCATCAGGATTTTTGAAATCAAGGGGAGTGCAAACTCTCGAAATGTGAATCCCTGGAATTTTATAAGGGATAAGCATAGGGTCATGGCTCGAGGTCATGTGGAACGATGGATAAGAGGTGTGCCAAGGACCAAAAGTTCCTATATTGATTGCAGAAGAAGAGCAGAAGGTCTTGAGGCATCGAGATTAATTCGGCAAAGTCATGGGCACTGCCTAGATCATCCATGGATGTCAGGGCTCATCCCAATCCCAATGAATACATTTAATGAAAGTGGGTTGTGTTGGTTGAAACCTCGTTTCATCGCGTAAATGGAAAGCATGAAAGGATGGTCGTGGCGGCTAGATGACAACCCATAACTCCTCTGTAAATGGGTTTTCCTGCAAAGTCCATACTGTTTAAATTTCACATCTGACAGAGGAAGACAAGTGTATTCTGATGACAAAAGGAGGAGACACAAAGCTTTTAATACAGTGGTTCGTTCATGTCCCTGGGGGCCGTTAGCAGTTTTGAGTATATATACTCAGTTTTTATATTTTGTAAGTGTGGATGGTTGAGCTGAGCTCCCGATTGTAAACTTTTAACGAGGCCTCTGGTTCTCTGGTTATGCTATGTATTTGAGACTTCTTGTTTAATCAAATTAATGCCTCTCCATCTCCTTGTAAACACTGTGTTAAGACACTTGGAATTGGAAGATCTAGCTGAGGGTTTTGATGTTGTTGTGATGTAGGTTTGATCATTGCAATATTTTCACCAGTTTTAATCAGTCTTTTGTGTTATATTTTTCCCCTCTTATACTGAGTAGCTCGGACTTGGAGGATCCATTCGAGATGCTACAGTAGCATTGTGATGAAGGTTTGATCATCGTATTGTTATGGCTATGTCGTTTAGACACATCTTAGTGTTTGAATCTTTGGGTTTGAGAGTATCTCGCTCTTGAATATTTTCTTCCTTAGGTAGCTAGAAGACAGGATGTCCATAGCAAGCCCTTACATCTCCTCACCAGTTCTTCCCCCTACTCACCCTTTACAACAAATCACTGACTTAAGTTAGAATAAGACCTCACTTGTCTATGTATGCCAACCCAATTTTCTGAGTTAAAGCAATATAATCTTGAGACTGTGTCCATTAGACCACCCTTAAATTTATTCATTGTGACATACAAATTGATGGGTAGTGAGCTTTCCCTCATCGCAATCTAAGGAAAACTTCTAGTGCTAACACTAATGATAAGTGAGAAACATCGACGACATTCCTCTATATATGCACCATGTGAACACTTCCCCGAGACTTGTTTATATTGTTGTCGAACCTTGTATATATCATCCAGGCATCTCATGCTTCTACTATACGAGTTCATACTCTATCCTTCAGATCTAGAACTCGAGTATTTTTTTTTTATTATTATTTTGATGTTATGTAGCTGAAAACGTATTTCCATACTTAGTTGCTCTCAACACAATAAATGAATTTATTAAATAAAAGTTTGCATTAGAGGAGTAGGGGTTGATGTCTTATATATATAGGAACTCCTTAGGTTGATGTCTTATATATATATGTTGATGTCTTATATATAATTGATTGCCCATACTATGATAATTTACAGGTATGGTGTTGCAGTTTCATGATCGGTCAAGAGACTGTAGATATTCTTTCTTCATGTGAAATATTGTCCAAGGATTGGGAAGAGTTGGGTCATGCAAAAAATTCATAGAGTTTTAGTCTAAAGGAGCATGGAGGTGTTGCATATGTTTCCTTCCCTTCATTTAATCAAATTGAAAGTTTCATCGCCAAAGAGAGAAAATATGGATATGGGAATATACAAACTAACAACCAAGTATTCTCATATTTCCTCAAGGGTTATGATGATAAGCCAACCCTCGTGCATCAGGGAGCTCTTAAGTTGTTCCTGCATATTATGGAGGAAACATATTTCCAAGAAAAGGTAACTAATTGATTTATCTAAATACAACTGTCAAAAGTGACCTTAGTTTCACAACAAGAAGGTTTAATTCTTCACTTGATATAGATGAAATTATGGAAATTCAAAGACAAAAGTAACATTGTGTTGATATGTTCGATGATCAATCAGTCGTATATTTATACGGACTCCAAACAAAGGAAACTCAAACCCATTATATTTATGGGTCATTCCTTAGGAGGGGTAGTTGCAACCTTGGCCACACTGTGGGTACTGGAAAAGAGGCTAAGGCAAATATCTCCCGTTTGTATCACATTTGGTTTCCATTTAGTGGGAGATGAAAGACTTGTTGAAGCAGTGGGTCATGAGAATTGGGGATGCTACTTTTTGCATGTGATTTCCCGGCATGATATTGTTCCTTGGATTCTTCTTGCACCACTCGAGTCCATTGTTGAGCCCTTGACTTCTATTTTTTCGTGTTGGCATATCAAAGTCCCATATTCTTCTATTCAAGAGGCTTGTAGGACATCTTGTAAGATTCTTCTTAATAATGTTCTGCAATATACTTCAAACTGTGTGTTTGATTCTCAAAAGTGGTTAGATGGGGTTAAAAAGAGAATCCCATACATACCTATTGGCACTTACATGTTCTGCTCAAGCCATGGTGTATCTTGTATTGATAATTCAGACACCGTTTTGAAGATGCTTCATTTGACAATGTCGAGCCATGAAAAACTTTCGAATAATATTGTAGAGGACTCTTTTTCAGAGCATATAGGGTATGGTTTGGCTTTGAAATGTGTTATAGAAAACTCCATAAGTGGGAGAATATTTTCAAATCATGATTCAAAAATCTATTACGACATGGGAATTTCAGTGCAGTTAGAAGCTACTGGTCTTGGAACTCAGGAAATACTCAATTCTTTTCTTAAAATAACAAAAATTCTTTTCTTAAAGTAACAAAAAGAAAATTATATCTAATGTTTTTGTTTTATTTATTTTACTAAACATCAATAAACTATTTTGGAAATATGTATTATATATTAGCATATCCAATTTAACAAAGGATTTATTAATGATAGCTTTCTGCAATTTTGTAAGATTGTACTAGAGCATTGTCTTTATCTGCAATTTTGAATTTTATTTTCTTATTTTAGTCATACTAATTGATGCTTGAAATTTTTTTGATAACTTTACCCATAATGATCAAGCACAACTTTCCCTACGAAGTGGCAGAGAAATTGAAAATATGTAGAACACAATCGTTGACAGGTTAGTTGTTTAATTAAGATTAAAACAACGTAGTATGACAGAGCTTGAGTGGTATAAAGAGCGTTGTGAGAAGGAATATGTAAGAACATATTATGATTCCTTCAAGAAGAAACACATGAAGGATATGGATGCTAATACGCGTAGGGTGAATAGTAAAGAGGTTTGGGGTGAGATTATTGAAAAGTGGGAGGATCATGAGTTTCCAAGTGATTTTGAATCTCAAAATAAGTGGATAAATGTTGAAAATACATATAGGAGGCTTTTAGAGCCTCTGGATATTGCATATTATTATCACACTATAAAAAATGACAACTATTTTTCAGATGGAGTACCCAATCTCCATAAATTTCTTCAGAAATGGATGGAAGCGAAAGAAAAAACTCGCAGCTCAAGAGGTCAAATACCCTGCACAAAGTGTGTGCATCCCTCACTCAGGAATCATGTTTTTAGGAATATGTAGAAGAGGCTTAGAAATACCTGAAAAATCTCAAACAAGGCCAACACCAAAGCCTACAAAATATTAAAAAGTTTGAAGATTATGTGACAAATATGGAAAATGCTCTCAACATTTCTTCATATGTTTTCTTAGAAGGAAGTAGGTTCATGATGTGGTGGGAAGAAAGGAAATAATATAAGAAAAATCAATCCCCTGAATGGAGCTCTTCTTCCGTAGAGAAGATAATGGAAAATTTAGAATGAAATGCATCATTCAGCTAGAAGGGAAAATAAGAAAATAAGGACATGACAACTTGTTGTTCAAGCACCTTTATAGTAAGACCAACTATAATAGTATGTCACAGATGCCATACATGATTTCACTCAATTTTATAGATTTCATACATAATTTTACTTAATTTTATCAGTTAATAAATTATGAATATTATAATGATTTTAGTATTTTTATTTTGTTATATTTAAATATAAATATAAAAAGGTTATTTTAAAAATTCTTATACAAACGACGTTACCATAACTTTGTACCATATAACCATGTGCTGCCTTGTTTGGTGTCCACCCACAATTGGGGTTTGGCAAGAAAGATTGGGAAAACTAAACCACCAATTATTCTGAACTATATTAAGTTCCTCTCATAATGCATGCAAAAAAAAAAATCTCAGTAGGGACATAGCCACTGCAGTGGCACTTGCACTTGTTACTGTAGATTCAAGTACATGTTTAGAAGTTGGTGACGGATATGGCTTACATTTGTTATTGTATATTCATGTACATGTTTATAAGTTGGTGATGGATGTGGATTGGTGGAGTGAAAATTATTACCAACTTATTATTGTAGATTTAGGTACATGTTTAGAAGTCGGTGATGGATGTTAGCCACCTTTTCTAGAATTTTGAATTTTAAGATGTGGCACCATGAGTATGGATCAATGCTTCTTTCATTCAAATTTTATAGTCTTAGTGGAGGTGTTTCTAATCACATTAATATTGGATGGGTTGATTTGAAATAGATGGCAAACACAATCAATGACATAGATGAAAATATGAGTATTGATACCAACCAATAACAATAAATAACTTTGTAGTCCTCTTTCCATATTTAAAAGGTGGGTGATCTCACATTTCATTATTAAAGGAGTTTTTTTAAGCTATGTAGGTTGATGCACAATGATGATGGTTTCTTATTGAACACTATAAGAAATGGAAATATGAAAAAATAACAATTTAGGTTTGGAGGGTTAAATTGAGGAGGCTTAATTTGAAGTATTTGCATGATTAATTTGAATATGGGAAAAGATGAAATTTGGATGAACTTATATATATACGTGTTATTTATGGAATTTTTATATAACTATGTAAAATATAATTATATTTGTTTAACAATGTTATGTTACTTTTTCTAAAAAATATAATGTGTATGTTTGTATTATGGGAATAAGTACTACCTAAAAGAAATTTATAAAATTAGAAAGAAATTTGTACTTGTGCATAGCTATTTTTGCAAAGTGTTTAATGTTTTTTTTTTCATGTTTTTAAAGGAAATATTTGTAGGGAAACCCAAGTGATGTTGCCCCACATAGAGGATCATAACATCCCTAGTAAATACATCAGTGTATATTAGTGCACCTAATGTATGGGGATTTGAATCAAGCACTTGTTGGCATGCAACTTCCCAAATATCCAACAATAATGACAACAACTAGCTAAGCTAACCCCTTGAGTTACAAATTTCTTAATGTTACTTACACACACACATGGTATGCCTCCAACCTCATGTATTTCCACACTCTTTCTCTATTTTTCACATGGAGGGAGATAGTAATCACTAGCCAAAATACCAACTAATAACGCTAAGATACTCAATGGGATTCGATCCCAAGACATCCATGAAATTTTACACAAGAGAATCTACCAATCAAGCCAACCCTTAGGGATCTAGTTAACCCTTATGGAATATCTATATATATATATATATA
>CBVK0100485289.1:0-18692 GCA_900067695.1 Picea abies
TATCGGGAAATATACACCCACAGATTCTCTTCTTCTGCGCGATCCCCCTTCCTTGACTTATTGGAGGATCGAAAATTGCGGCTTCGCAAGTTCTTTGATGATCGTTGGGCTCTCAAATCCCCGAGACCCGATGGCCTTCGTCAACGCCGACTTTCTCTCACCTTATCGGGACTTCTGCCCTTATCGCGGTTTCACAACTCGTGATATCAAACACTTTGGGTTACCGACTCCGATACCCAACATGACGAAACTCTGACTCATGGGTGAGTTGACTTCCTACCTTCCGTCACCTCTATCGAGATTTTGGGATTCGCGAGATCGCGAATCCTGATGACAAGGGTTTCGGAACTCACCTTTTCCCGATCCCCGATATTATGCCACCTGTTCCCCACTAACTTTGGTTGTGTCCCACACGACCCTTCCATCGGGATATCGTAGATCGCGACTTCTAGTTGCAAGAGTTTCTTGCCTCCAGAAACTCCGATGCCCCGAACTCCGACTCTTTGGGATCTCTTGACATGCATCCCCACGATGAATGGTTCTGATCCTGTCACGATATTGCGGGTCGCAATTCCTGATGTCGTGATTCCTTCACTCTCGGAATCCTCGATGACTCAATATCTCGATGAATCCTCTGAGACTTCTCCTCTGCTCGCTAGTGTTGACTCCTTTGCAACTCCTGCTAAATCTGATGGTCGCCGGGATTTTCATGAATTCCCTCCACAGATCTTGACCGTCGTTTCCCCTCCTTTAAGATTTCCTTGACGTGAAACCTCCTATGTAGTCCTTCAACAGATTTGAAGGCTCCACTCCTCCTGAGCTTGTTCTCGATTTGTCAAGTCCTTCATAGAACTTCTTGCGCGCACTCCTTGCGGCAATCCTTCAACGACGTATAAGTGTTGAAGTCGTTCGACTCTACACACACCTGCAGCAGCAGTATTTCAATACTTCTGCTCAGAATCGCAAGTCTGAGACTTAGCTTGGCCTGCGCACTCCTTGCACGGCACTGTGCCTGTCTGCACCTTCAAAGAAATGAGAACAAAGGTTATCTCTAATTGGACCCTTCTGTCAACGCACTCCTTGCGGACAATTCAACTGCACTCCTTGCAGGAATCCTCTGGCTCAATTAGAGAAACAATTGAAACTCATTCTCTCCCTCTCTGAGACTTCAATTCAACCATGAAATCACATACACAGCATATAAAATAAAATGTATGACAGGAAGCAAACATTCGTGAACATAATATCAATACACAGAGAAATAACACAAACCATGAATTTGAATTAAGCTTCTTCTATTAATTCAAATGCCTGTACATGGGTGTTCTTCATACAATTCTCTATCTTCTCTTCTCTTCTTGCTCCTGTTGATTATTACAATAATACAATGAGGGTGTCCATATCCGCTTTCCCTCTTGGACTCTAAGCTATCAAATCTACAATTAAAATCCTATCTACCAACATTAAATCTATTAAATGCCGACTATCTACTAAAGGACGAGAGCTATCCTTCTCAAGGTCCATTACAATATATAAGTGCACCATCTCTTAAATGACTCATTTAAGATCTGCGCAACAATTTCAAAGCATTTTCAAAAATGTGTGTTGGCTTGTCCAGCTGTCTTCCACTCCACGCTGGCTCGCTTGATGTGCTGGCGATGCTCCTGCATCATACTCCTCGGCTTGAAAACATTCATGGGCTCCTGTCCATGAGCTCCTACACAGTCTGACCATGCTTTTGTATCACTGCTTCGCTCTCCCAGCTAGCATCTTCCACTGGATGATTCTTCCACTTGACCAGATACTCAAAGTATTCCTTTCTCCTAGTCTTCTTACCCACTCTCTTGTCCAGTATGCACTCCATCTACGGCTTCTCTGCAACTGGAAATTGTTTCACCCACTGGATCACTGGTCCCTCGGCTCCAGTTTCTACTTCCCCTGCTGCATATGGGTATAAATCTATGATATTGAATATCGGCGATATTCCGATGCCATCCGACAGTTTGATCTTATAAGCATTTTCTCCGAATTTCTTCAGGACTCTGCATGGCCCAATTTTCTTCATTTTTGACTTATTTTATGTTCCCCTCGGGAACCTTTCCTTCCTCAAATGCACCAGAACTAGATCACCAACTTCGAACTGAAGTTGTCTCCGATGCTAATCTTTTCTACGCTTGTACTCCTGACTTGATTTCAGCAGTCACTCCTTCACCTGGCTGTGAAGTTCTTTCATCGTCTCAGTGAATTCCTCTGCACTAGCACTGCTAGTAGCAGTTTGCTCTGAATCCCTCAATTCAGAAACTCCTCTCAGTTGCATCCCATATACAACCTGAAATGGACTCTTCCCTGTGCTCCGATTCACTGAATCGTTGTATGCAAACTCTGTCTATGGAAATATGTTATCCCAGCTGCTATGGTGCTCTGTTACTAAACTTCTCAGCAAGTCTCCCAGACTTCTGTTGACCACCTTCATTTGTCCATTTGTCTGAGGATGATAAGTAGAACTAAACGCCAAGTTAGTTCCTAGTTTCTTCCATAAGGTCCTCCAAAAATTCCCTATGAATTTAGTGTCTCTATCCAAAACTATGTTTTTCGGCAATCCATGAAGTCGAATGACCTCTTTGAAAAACAGATTTACGATGTGAGTTGCATCGCTAGTCTTCTGGCATGGGATGAAGTGTGCCATCTTATAAAACTTGTCTACTACCACAAAGATTGAATCAACACCTCTTTGTGTCTTTGGCAAACCCAATACAAAATCCATGCTTATTGCCTCCCATGGCTTCTCTGGTATGGGCAATGGATGATATAAACCTGCATTCTGCTTCCTCCCCTTCGAATGCTGGCAAATTATGCATCTGTCAAAAAATTGCTTGACATCTGCTCACATCCCTGGCCAAAAATATGACTCATTCAATTTCACGAATGTTTTTTCATGGCCAAAGTGTCCTGTTAATCCACCACTGTGCTTCTCCTTTAACAAGTTCTCCCTCATGGAGAAATTCGGAATACAAAGTTGATTGCCTCTGAATAGCAATCCCTCCTGGATCATATAATTTGTCCAAGGGCTTCTGTCTCTGAGAACTAGATTCTCAGTTGCTTCATACGCTTCTGCAAAATCTGCATCACCTGCGTACATATCCCTGAGATTTTCAAAACCCAATGTTTTGACTCGGAACTCCTGCAATAACAAACACTTCCTGCTCAAAGCATCAGCCACTTTGTTAGTAGTACCCGAAATATTCTTAATCACAAATGTGAAATTCTGCATATACTCTACCCATTTTGCATGTTTCTGATTCAACTTCTCCTGTTGAGTCACAAACTGTAATGCATGATTATCATTGTATAATACAAATTCTTTCGGGATCAAGTAATGCCTCCACTTCTTCAACGCCTGTATGAAAGCATAAAAATCCTTATCATATGTGGAGTATTTCATCTTTGCCTCATCCAGCTTCTCGCTGAAATATGCAACTGGCCTGTCTTCCTGACTCAAGACCACTCCTATGGCAAACTCACTTGCGTCACATTTCACCTGAAATGTCTTCAGGAAATCCAGCAACACCAACACTGGTTGTTCTGTGATCTTCCGCTTCAACAGATTGAAGCTCTTCTCAGCCTCTGTTGTCCAGTGAAAAAATTTATGCCGCTTCTTCACTGTATCCATCATCGTTGTGCTAATTCCATTGAAATTCCTGATGAACTTTCGGTAGAAACTAGCCAATCCATGAAAACTTCTCACCTCGAATACATTCCTCGGTGATGGCCAATTTTTGATCACTCCTACCTTATCCGGATCCATCCTCAACTCATTCACCAATATGACAAATCCCAAGTAAATGAGTTATGTCTTCATAAATGAAGATTTTCTCATGTTAATTAACATCTTCTCTTGTTGTAGCTTCTTCATCACAATGGCCAAATGCTTCAGATGTTCAGCCTCTGATTTACTGTAAATCAGTATGTCGTCCAAATACACGATGACAAACTTCCCGATGAATTCCCTTAGGAATTCATTCATTAACCTCATGAATGTACTTGGTGCATTTGTCAAGCCAAACGGCATGACTAGCCATTCGTACAGTCCTTCGTTGGTCTTGAAGGTTGTCTTCCACTCATTGCCTTCTCTCATACGAATCTGATGATATCCACTCTTCAAATCTATCTTTGAAAAATATTTTTCCCCACTCAGGCAATCCATCAGATCATCCATTCTTAGCAATGGAAATCTGTATCTGATGGTTATCTTATTGATCGCTCTTGATTCGGTACACATCCTCCAGCCTCCATCCTTCTTCGGACTGAGCACTGTTGGAACAGCACATGGACTCAAGATTTCTCTGACTAATACTTTGTCCAACAACTCCTGGACCTGCCTTTTAACCTCTTCATTCTCTTGCGGCGTCAATCTGTACGCAGCTTTGTTCAGCAAACTGGCCCCTGGTATGAGGTCTATATGATGACTCACGCTCCTCATCGGTGGAAACGAATGAGGTAATTTGTCCACGATGATGTCAGTGAACTCTTCCAGTAGTTCCTGAATCTCATCTGGCAGATCATCCACTCTTGTGCTAGTCAGAACAATTCTCAGCTTTATGACCACAAAGAATTGTGGGTCTTCCTTCTTCTTCACTTCTGTAAGAAGCTCCTTCCCACTCATGAGAAGTACTGTGTTGCTTACCTCTGGCTTCACCTCTTTATCCTATATCGGAAGCAACATATGGGTTCTCCCATTCCTCTCCAGGGTATATGTGTTCATTCTCCCATCATGAATCACATTTATGTCATATTTCCATGGTCTACCCAGCAATAAATGACATACATCCATGGGAATAACATCACATAATATTTTATCATTATATCCACCTATTTTGAATTCGACCAAGCATTGTTTAGTAACAGTTACCTAGTGTCCCTTTTGTAGCCATGAAACTTTATATGGACTTGGATGATTAGTCGTCTCCAGCTCCAGCTTCTCTACCATCTCCGTAGAAATGAGATTATCTATGCTACCACTGTCAACAATAACCTTGCACACCCTATCCTTGGTCTTGCAAGTTGTTCTGAACAGTCTGGTCCTTTGGACTGATCTTTCCTGAATCTCCTTCTCAGGTGTCAAAAGGAATTTACGCATCATCAACGATCTTCCGCCTTCTGCGTCTTCTGCCTCAACATCCCGCCTCTGTGCCTCGGTGATGTGAGCTTCCCCAATGTCCTTCTTTTTCTCTGGACACTCGTAAGACTTGTGCCCATTCTTCCCACATGTGAAGCATGTGATTACTCCACCTATTCCTCTTCCTCTACCTCTAGTACAAGGAAAAGAGTTGTTGTCAGCATATCCTCCACTCTGCTCTGTATGCTGTCCTTTTTGTTCAACATATGGCCCTCTCTGTGAGGTTCCACCTCTCTCAACTTTACCCTAAGGTTTCTTCCATTCCTCCTTGGGCTTCTAGTATTTATCCTGGGCAATTTCCTTGCCTCTGGTCTGACTTCTGCCTCGGCCTCACTGACCTTGCTTACGGATCAGCTTCTCTTTGGCTTTCAGAGCCATTTGATAAGCATCCTCCACTGTGCTGATGGTTACCATGCTCAATTCATCCTGAATGTCGTATCTCAGACCATTCAGATATCTAGCAACCTTCTCATCATCGCTCTCTCGATGACCTGCTCTGATGTTCAGTCGATAGAATTATTCAGTGTATTCTTTCACCGTCATCGGCTTCTGTCTCAGGTTCTGCATCCTCCTGAACAGAGTAATTTGATAGTCTCTTGGGATGAACTTTGCCTTCATCTTTGCAATCATTCGATCCCATCTTTTAATTTTCTGCTTGCCTTTGCAGCGTCTGTCAGCTTGAAGCTCGTCCCACCACAATGCTGCATGTCCCTTCAAGCACGTGATAGCATGCCTGACCTTCTTATCCGCTTCGATATCTTCATAGTTGAAGTAGGTTTCAAGAGCTCTAATCCAATCCAGTAGATCCTCTGCATCCAGATTCCCCTCATAGACTGGAATGTCCATCTTGGCTTTTGCACCCATCCTGGCAATAGCTTTAATTAACCATTCATTTGTTGCATCTTCGGCTGCAACTTCCTCTTCGCGTTCAACCTCGACTACATTCTCAGAATCACTCAGATCCCCTGCACTAACTGTGCGCCTTTGCGCTATCTCCATCTCCTCGAGTCTTTCTCGAAGATCTCTCATTTGTCTCTCCATTTCTGGATTTCCTACCGGCCTGCCTCTTCTTTGTACCTCCCTGTCCTCTGGATCAGGTGATTGTCTTTCCCTCCTGGGTGGCATGGCGAATTCCCTCTCTCTCTGCTATAGAAAGAAAAGAACTTCCAGCTCTGATACCAAACATGACGCAGCCGCACCCTCACTGGCATGTCCACTTCCTCAAGACCTTCTTTCTTCTCGACCCGAAGAACTCCAAGGCTCTTCTATTTCCCTATCGGGAAATATACACCCATATCGGGAAATATACACCCATGGATTCTCTTCTTCTGCGCGATCCCCCTTCCTTGAATTATCGGAGGATCGAAACTCGCAGCTTCGCAAGTTCTCTGATGATCGTTGGGCTCTCAAATCCCCGAGACCCGATGGCTTTCGTCAATGCTGACTTTCTCTCGCCTTATCGAGACTTCTAACCTTATCGCAGTTTCGCAACTTGCGATATCAAACACTTTGGGTTACCGACTCCAATACCCGATGTGATGAAACTCTGACTCATGGGTGAGTTGACTTCCTACCTTCCATCACCTCTATCGGGATTTCAGGATTCGCAGGATCGTGAATCCTGATGACAAGGGTTTCGGGACTCACCTTTTCCTGATCCCCGATATTATGCCACCTATTCCCCACTAACTCTGGTTGTGGCCCACACGACCCTTCCATCGGGATATCGTGGATCGCGACTTCTAGTTGCAAGAGTTTCTTGCCTCTGGAAACTCCGATGCCCCAAACTCCGACTCTTCGGGATCTCTTGACACGCGTCCCCATGATGAATGGTACTGATCTTGTCGGGATATCGCGGGTCGCGATTCCTGATGTCATGATTCCTGCACTCTCGAAATCCCCGATGACTCAATATCCCGATGAATCCTCCGAGACTTCTCCTCTGCTCGCTAGTGTTGACCCCTTTGCAACTCCTGCTAAATCTGATGGTTGCCGGGATTTTCATGAATTCCCTCCACAGATCTTGACCGTCGTTTTCCCTCCTTGAATATTTCCTTGATGTGAAACCTCCTATGCAGTCCTTCAACAGATTTGAAGGCTCCACTCCTCCTGAGCTTGTTCTCGATTTGTCAAGTCCTTCATAGAACTTCTTGCACGCACTCCTTGCGGAAATCCTTCAACAACGTATAAGTGTTGAAGTCATTCGACTCTGCGCACACCTGCAGCAGCAGTCTTTCAATACTTCTACTCAGAATCGCAACTCTAAGACTTAGCTTGGCCTGTGCACTCCTTACACGACACTGTGCCTGTCTGCACCTTCGAAGAAATGAGAACAAGGGTTATCTCTAATTGGACCCTTCTGTCAACGCACTCCTTGTGGACAATTCAACTGCACTCCTTGCAGGAATCCTCTGGATCAATTAGAGAAACAATTGAAACTCATTCTCTCCCTCTCTCATACTTCAATTCAACCATGAAATCACATACACAGCATATAAAAGCAAATGTATGACAAGAAGCAAACATTCGTGAACATAATATCAATACATAGAGAAATAACACAAACCATGAATCTGAATTAAGATTCTTCTATTAATTCTCTGCCTGCTCTTCTCTTCTTTCTCATGTTGATTATTACAATAATACAATGAGGGTGTCTATATCTGTTTTCCCTCTCGGACTCTAAGCTATCAAATCTACAATTAAAATCCTATCTACCAACATTAAATCTATTAAATGTCGACTATCTACTAAAGGACGAGAGTTATCCTGCTCAAGGTCCATTACAATATACAAGTGTGCCATCTCTTAAATGACTCATTTAAGATCTGCGCAGCAATTTCAAAGCATTTTCAAAAATGTGTGTTGGCTTGTCCAGTTGTCTTCCACTCCACACTGGCTTGCTTGATGTGCTGGCGATGCTCCTGCATCACTCTGCCACTGTTTTACTGTAAACCAGTATGTCATCCAGATACACGATGACAAATTTCCCGATGAACTCCCTCAGAACTTCGTTCATCAATCTCATAAAAGTACTTGGCGCATTTGTTAAGCCAAATGACATAACAAGCCATTCATACAACCCTTCATTTGTTTTGAATGTTGTCTTCCATTCATCACCCTCTCTCATGCGGATTTGGTGATAACCGCTTTTCAAATCAATATTTGAAAAGAATTTTGCTCCACTTAAATAGTCCATCGGATCATCCATCCTTGGTAATGGAAATCTATACCTAATGGTTATCTTGTTAATTGCTCTTGAATCAGTACACATTCTCCAACCTCCATCTTTCTTTGGACTGAGTACTTTTGGAACAACACATGGACTCAAGCTTTCCCTGACCAAACCTTTGTCCAACAACTCCTGGACCTGCCTTTTAACCTCTTCATTCTCTTGCGGTGTCAATCTGTATGCAGTTTTATTTGGCAAACTAGCTCCTGGTATGAGATCAATATGGTGACTCACACTTCTGATCGGTGGCAATGAATGAGGTAGTTCTTCCACTATTATGTCAGTGAAATCTTCCAACAGTTCCTAAACTTCTTCTGGTAAATCATCCACTCTTGTGCTAGTTAGAACAATTCTAGGCTTTCTGACCACAAAGAACTGTGGATCTTCCTTCTTCTTAACCTATGTAAGAATTTCCTTCCCACTCATGAGAAGTATTGTGTTGTTGACTTCAGGCTTCACCTCCTTATCCTTTATCGGAAGCAACATGTGTGTCCTCCCATTCTTCTCCAGGGTATATGTGTTCATTCTCCCATCATGAATCACATTTTTGTCATATTTCCATGGTTTACCCAGCAATAGATGACAAACATCCATAGGAATGACATCACATAATATCTTATCATTATATCCTCCTATCTTAAATTCAACTAAACATTGTTTAGTGAAATTTACCTGATGTCCCTTTTGTAGCCATGAAACTCTATATGGACTCGGATGTTCACTCGTCTCTAGCTCCAGCTTTTCTACCATCTCTGTCAAAACAAGATTATCCGTGCTACCACTGTCTACAATGACCTTGCATACCCTGTCCTTGGTTTTGCAAGCACTCCGAAAAAGTCTGGTCCTTTGGACTGAACTTTCCACCTCTTTCTCTGGTGTCAAAAGGACTTTTCGCATCATCAGCGATCTTCCACCTTTAGCGTCTTCTGCCTCAACATCCTGCCTCTGTGATTTGGCGATGTGAGCTTCTCCAATGTCCTTCTTTTTATCTGGACACTCGTAAGACTTGTGCCCATTCTTTCTGCATGTGAAGCATGTAATTACTCCACCTTTTCCTCTTCCTCTACCTCTAGTACGAGGAAAAGTGTTACTGTCAGCATAATCTCCTCTCTGCTCAGTATGATGCCCTCTCTGTTTAGCATATTGCTACCCTCACTGTGAGGTTCCACCTCTCTCTATCTATTTGTATTTAGGCTCAGACCCGAACTTCCAATCCTCCTTGGGCTTCTGATATCTATCCTGGGAAATTGATTTTCCTCTGGGCTGACTCCTGCCTCGGCCCCTCTGACTCTGCTTTCAGCTCAACTTTTCTTCCGCTTTCAGAGCCATCTAATAAGCATCTTCCATTGTTCGGATGGTTACCATGCTCATCTCATCCTGAATCTCATATCTCAGGCCATTCATATACCTGCCTACCTTTTCATCATTGCTTTCACGATGACCTACCCTAATATTCAGTCTGTAGAATTCTTCATTGTATTCCTTCACTGACATCAGCTTCTATCTCAGGTTCTGCATCCTCCTGAACAGAGTAATCTGAAAATCTCTGGGGATGAATTTTACCTTCATCTTTGCAATCATCCTGTCCCAGCTCTTAATTTTTTGCTTGCCTTGGCAATGCCTATCCGCTTGTAGTTCATCCCACCACAATGTTGCATGTCCCTTTAATCTCGTGACAGCATGCTTGACCTTCTTGTCTTCTTCGACATCTTCATAGTCAAAGTGTGTGTGTAGAGCTCTAATCTAGTCTAGAAGCTCTTCTACATCCAGATTTCCTTCATAAACTGGAATGTCCATTTTTTCCTTTGCACCCATTCTTGCAACAGCTTTAAGCAAGCACTCATTTGATACATCTTCTACTGTGACTTCTTCTTCTCCATGTCTAGCATCATCTTCATTTTCAGACTCACTGATATCTCCTACATCAGCTGTGCATTTTTGTCTTATCTCCATGTCCACAAATCTGGCACGTATGTTATGCAGATCTCTTTCTACTTCTGGATTTTGCACCTGTCTACCCCTTCCTCTAGACGTCTCCCTTTCCTCCTCTGGATCGGGTGATTGTCTAGCTCTTCTTCTCGGTGGCATGGTGAATCTTCCTTCTCTTTGCTACAGAAAGCAAAGAAGATTTTCTAAGCTCTGATACCAAACTGACGTAAGCACGCGCTCCCAAGCATGTCCGCTCACAGGATCTTCTCTTCTCTACTGGCCTGAAGAACTCTAAGGCTCTTCTATTTCCCTATCGGGAAATTTTCACCCATAGAAATCCTCATGGGATACCCCCTTCTTTACAAATTGGGAGATCGAAACTCGCGACTTCACGAATCCAATGGTCGAGCGTAGGTCTCTCGGATCCCTGAGACTCGACAATAGTCAACGCTAACCTTTCCTTATCTTATCAAAAATTTCCTTATCACGATTTCGACGCTCGCGATGTCAAACAACTTGTCTCTCCAACTCCCGAACCCCAATACGCTGAAACTCCAACACACGCGCGAGTTGGCCCTTCGCGTCACTTCACCTTATCGGCACTTCGGCTTTCGCGGTATCGCGAATCCTAATGCAATGTTTTCTGCACTTCTCGCTGCGAGACCCCGAAATGGTGTGCCACATTTCCACCTCACTGACTCCCCTATGGCCCCACAAACCCGCTTGACTGTCGGGATATCACGTATCGCAATATCGCGATTCCTGTTGCAATATTACGGAGTTTCAACCCATGAAACCCCGATATGAGAATCCACGAATGGATCCGACGGTCCTTGTGACTCGGATCTATGGTCCTGACCCTCCTGAGATTTTAACCTCTCGGAAATACCTGCAGTATCTCCCCTTCTCCTCCGTGATATTTGACGGTCCACGGAATATCGCGAAATATCCTTGGAGAATTCTGACCGTCCATCCTTCCTTGGAAAAATCTGCGAAATGACCAAGTGTTCCTCCGCGGAACTCGTCCACCTGCACGCAAACTTTCGATTCTTCCTTACAAGATTTCAAGGTACAACTCCTGTGCAACCCCTTGACAATTTCGAAGGCCTTATCCTTCCTAAACTTTTCCACAACTCTGAATCTTCTTAGGAAAGCCTCCTGCTCGCACTCCTTGCGGCAACTTTCAGACACTTCCAAGTGCTGAAATTTTCTTCGACTCTGCGCACTCCTGCAGCAGCAGTCCTTCAAACTATTTTCTCAGTTTCGCAACCCTGAAACTTTTCTTAGCCTGCACACTCCTTGCACATCTATTGTGCCTATCTGCACTTTTGAATGAACGAGAACAAAAGCTACCTATCTGAACCCTCTGTCAACGCATTCCTTGCGGACAATTCGACTGTACTCCTTGCAGGAATCCTTGTTTAGATAGAGAAACAATTGAAACTCATTCCTTCTTCCTCTCAGACTTCAATTTAAACATGAAATCATATACACAGCACATAAAAGCAAATGTATAACAGGAGCAAACATTCATGAGCATATCATTCAACATCAATACACAGAGAACAAACACAAACCATGAATTTGAATCAACCTCTTCTATTAATTCAAATATCTGTACATGGGTGTTCCTACATAGCTCTTTGCATGTTCTTTCTCTTCCTTCTTCCTGATAATGATACAATACACAATGAGGGTGTCTATATCCCGTTTCCCTCTTGGGCTCTAGAAACTGTCTAATCTAGAATTAAATTCTATCTACTTTCATTAACTCCTTTAAATGTTGTCTACCTACTAAGGACGAGAGCTAAAGGCTCAAGGTCCGATTACAATATACAAGTGTGCTTCTTCTTAAATGACTTCATTTAATATTGCGCAACAACTTCAAGGAGATTTCAAAAATTTATGTTGGCTTGTCCAGTTGTCTCTCGCTTCCGCGTTGGCTCGCTTGACGTGGGAGATGCTCCTGCATCATATAGGGTTTTTGGAATTCTTGTTTATTGTAAAAAAAATGCCTTCAGAGCCTCATTGTAATCATCTTCTTACGAATGTGAGTAGCCATCACATCTCTTCTCATAAATAAGTTTCCACCATTCTAGCGAGTCTTTCACTCTGTATTTTTACAGTCTTTGTACATTTCTTTCATTAAAAGAAATCATGTATTATTGTATATCTCTATTTATGGTTTCATATCTGATACATTTATGTTATATTGTTGGATATCTATGATATCTCTGTGCATTTCTTTATTATATCTCCACTCTCATTTCGTGCCGAAAATAATCTGGATCAGGAAGTGTCTTTCATTTTCCTGACAGGAACACTATAGGGTTTTTTGTTGACTTAGAGCATGTTCCCATGGATGCAACCCATTTTCCTTCAGTTTTTTTATTTCATGCTCGAGGGATTACATTAGTAGTACTCTATTCAACATCCTCAATGTTTTCATGTGGGCCTTATTGGGCTCCCGTGCCTTCCACGTTGCACATTTTTCCGAGTTGATGGGATAGGGTGCTCATTTTCACCGCCCATTGGCCACAATATTTTAATTTACGGGGAGAGATCCATGTCAATGGGTTTTAGGCCATCAATATAGAACTGTAGGTGATATTGTGACTATTTTTGGAAAGGTCGTGTATTTCTCCTGCAATACTCTCAAATGTGCATGATTAATTGTGGGTTGTCAATATTACTTCCTAGATGATATCTCGGTCAATTGCAACAAACATGTTTCTCTCTCCACCCAAGTCTCTTCCCCATGTGTGAATGATCCTATACCATAGATACAAATCTGAAAGCAGGATCTCAATCATTTGTGACAAGGTAGGTACTTCTCCACCTAAGGATCTCCTAATTACATGAATGAATTTCAGCCATTGATAAATATGGGTGGATTTCATCGAAGCCGTTTTTTGTAGAACATGTAACTTTTCACTTGGGACACGTCTAATTGTATGATTGATTATCAACCAATGATCTAAATATTCAAATGTGATTTTATCCATTTGTGGCAAAGCACCCCCCAATAAGGTACTTGGATGTGAAACATCATGGATTTCTTTTATCCTTCAATCTAAATCGGTGAATTTAATCTTGACCATTTGTAGAAAAACACTCATCGATAAAGTACATGCATGTGAAAGGTCATTACTTCTCTTTTCCATCAATATCATATTATCATATTCATTATTTTCTCTTCAATCCAAATAATTAATCACTATTTAGTGTTCTCCTTTTTTACCACAAAAGTCACCAAATTAAAGAGCTACATGAGGATGCATCTAACAGTTCTAGAATTGAAGATGCATAATTCATATGGATCTATTTTGTGATCTTTCAAATGCCCAATTTTCATAATCATACCACACTTAATGGTGAAGGATGTCATTTTCTTCTAAAAAAAATCCAAGATTTGGCCCAACATTGAATCCAAGCTCTAATACCACACTATGGTGTTCATGTCTAGCTCTCTTAACCATGGTACAGGTAGCCATGATACATGGCTTTCAAATTTTGGCCTTCAAAGGCCATATCTCCACAATACTAATAGAAAAAGTCTTTGAGAGATGAAAAAAATTAACATAACTACATGCACATATGAAATCACTAAAATGAAATGGAAATAAACAAGCATGGATTAACAAAAGTTCATGGAAACCAAATTCCCATGACCAAATTCAAGCATAATAACAATCAACATGCAAAATACATAGATTTCCATAACAAAACATAACATTAATTTGCATATTCATAAACAATAATAGATAACTTATATTTCTCGGAATTTGGTCTAAGAAACTATTTGAATATGAAAAATTTCCACCTAGCCATAGGTATATAGTGCATATATCGCACCCAAGATTGGTTATGAGGTCACCAAGGTGAAGGAACCAAGATACAAGATTATATTTCTCTTATCCCAACCCATTTTCTCTCATTCTCATCCAAGTTTCTCACTATATAGCATAACATACATCTCATCCAACCATAAAACAACCAAGGAACTCTCTTCCACTGCCCCACACAACACAAGGAATATATTCAGTGTCGAAAAAAATAACTCAATTCATTGTATGATTTATGGGAATTTCTTATAAGAACAATACTTGGTTGTCCAACATCCAAAAAGATACAAATGCATAGTGGGTGATAGATTCCTAAATTTCCTAGCATCTAAACTCACCTACAACCATCCATATTTCACCCAAGGTCTACAATTTCCTATTCACAATGTTGATTTTGGTCAATTTCCCCATTGGGTAATTATTAGAAATGAAGAATAGTACATGAGAAACATAGAGAATGAACATCAGAATGATGGAATTAATTGTAGAGTTAATGCAATTAAGAGAGTTGAGGGAAATGAAGACTCAAATTTATTTTGATAGGAGATATGTAAGACTCTTACACTTCCCCATAATTATTGTGCTTATTCCATGCTTCCCTAACTTCATGGGAAGATTTCCGCAGCAACATCGTACATGCATTAAATGATTGGTTTTATAAGTCAAAGGAGATGGATGGATTTATTTAAGAAACATGGTCGAAAAGAGATGAGTTCCTAAACTGACATTTGGTAATAGACGGTTTATTTTCCCATAGACCCCCTTTCCTCTTCCTTTCTAGTGGAACCATAGCCCCTCTTATGCTCTTTGAAACCATCTTGGAACATTATATATTATATTCCTACAATAATATTTGCATAGCTTGAGTTTACCATGGTAATCGTACCACACAATCCATAGAAATATATTTACATGATCATATATTCCTAGCCATTCACTAGTTAGGATTTGGCCTTGAGCTCCACACTAGGAATCCATGCTAACATATTTACATTATTTATGAGTGGGATCATTTATTTAAGCTTGCATAGCTTGAATCATGTCATTATAACCATGTAGTTACAATTTATACATAATATGTTCCAATATGTTCAAGGGGTAAAAACTAAGGTATTACATGGGCACGTGCGCATGCACACACACAACCCAAGGGTTTAGCTCAATCATTTGTCACTAAAGTTACAAGGAATTTGGATTATGTTTTGTTAGCAGTCACCCCTTGGGTGAGGTGCACTAGTCTACACCAATGAGTTTACTAGGAATGTCATCCCAAATGTGGGGAAGCATCTCTTGGGTTTCCTTATGAGGTTTCCCTTGGACAAAACACACACACACATGTATGTATGTATGTATGTATGCATCCATGCATGCATGCATATATAAATTCACACACATGTAAAAATAATAGTACATTTACTACCAAAAAAGATAATCCAATGTAAATGTTAAGTAGAGAGATCCAAGTTCCCTTGGGGGGAGTGATACCTCGTTGTTCCTAATTGTGATGGACCTCCCATAAATTTATAGGGTTGAATTATGCAAGATATGAGTGGAACTATGATAATGAAAATGATTTAGGATGAATCGACAAACTTTCAAGGTTATAAATAAGATAGTTACAAGATATTCCTATATAGGTTTTGGAGATGATAGGTGAAAGAAATCCAATATCATGAGGGTAGTGGAAGAGAGCTAGATCAATATGTGTTGAAAATATGAGAGTGTCCCTAAAACATAGGGTTTCAAATATAGGTTTTTCAAAGAGGCTTTAAAAATTGGAATAGAAAGGTATAAATTTGCAAGGAAATGACTTCAAGGTATAGGTGTATTTTAAGTTAGTTATAGGAGAGCTGAAGTTATACAAAAAAGTCATACCACATGGTTTTACTCCATGTTATGGGTTTGGAAACACTATGTCAAAGGTTTTTAGGCCAAAATTTTCTCTTTGTTCTACTACCCCCATGGAACATAGGGGTGATACCCTCTTTAGAATTTTTGTGGTACAATTTATGCAATGAGATCAGGAAGGGTTAAGGGAGTTTTCCTCTCTTTAACCATATAAATAAAAATACAAAACAAATTTTGGTTTTCATGGGACCATAATGAAGCATCCTACGTAGCTATGAAAACAGTTGAAGGTTTTCACCCCAAACTTAACTCGTAAATTAAAAAAATGACATGAATGAGTGCTCGAAGGCTCAAGAGGATCCAAACCAATGATCAATGGCCAAAGACCAAGACAGGGAAGGTGGAAAATGACCCTAACCATGCACTAGACATTATTAAGAGGTCATACATCTAAGATAATTTAGGGGGGACTCAAGGAAGTTGTTCAATCATAGAAGAACATATAGAGAAGTAGTAAGTCATCATCGAGCATTCCATTATGAATGTAGCTCAAGAGTTGAACATATATCAAACCTCTAGGTGGGTATGTCTATGTGAAATTAATATAAAACATGTGTGGATTTATTATGCTACCTATTTCTCCCCTTGAAAGAGTTTTTATCCATGGGATGGGAATAGCGGTGAGTTGCAAGTAAGAGGAGAAGCAAACTAAAAGAAAAACTAAAAATAAGAGTTGCAACAATAGCAGAGAAATGGTGCATGGAGATTAGTGTAAGACCTAGGGATCCAAGGATAGATGCGCACCATCTCACCATGCACTTCACTGAAACTAAACCATAGAGAAGGTAGGAGGACAAAGAACTCAATCCACTCAATGAACAAATAGGTTTATTATAGCGGGTGAGATCATTCTCCTTGGGTGTGTGAGGTGCCAAGGACAGATTGAACAAGGTGTCGTGCAACATACATTAGGCCATGGGTTGGTTGACGATCAATCGTGGGCATGAATTAGGAACCCAACAAAACAAATGAGTCGAATAAGGCAAGGAGGGCGTGCTTAGGTGAGTCGACCCAACTCACCTAAGGGACGCGTGCACCGTAAAATGAAATTCAACCAAATTTTATGGGGACAAACTTGCCAAACAATGGGTCAGCTCATGGGCAAGAGACATGCTATTTCATATGGGTGAAGACGAACACAACAGTGAAGACCAAAATGAGGGCAATCAAATTGTAAAGGAACACAAGTTTGGAACCAAGAGAGGGGATGGATGAACTAAAGCAAGGGAAACATAAATTGCATAAATAAAGCATGAAGGGGAAGTGGCTCATCTAGCTTTCTGATTGTGGTAATGAAAGGATTTGCAAGGTGACATGACAGAATTTGGTCTTTTTGTTTTGCACATGTTATTTTTTATGTAAACTAAGCAGAAGATCCTTGTAATATTCTTTAGTGTGGCACAAGTTGCGATATCAACACACTATTCTCTTTGTAATAAAACTTGGGTATTAGGCCAGTTTGGCTACCCACCTTACTTGCACATTCATTTAACTATGTATTGATGCATTCTTCTTGTTGTTAGATATTTTAGGTATGAATGTAATCATAATAGTGTTAAATGATAAAATATTATAAGTGTAGGTGTAGTCTGGGTCAATTAGACCATAGTGGCCTTGCCATCGAGTCGAAAAGTTGTAGTGACGCACATCATTGAGGAAGTTGGACATTTTCAATCCAACCAAACTCTTCAGTATCATGAAAGTTTGTATTAGAGAATAGTACAGATACATATTTGGTCAACCGTGAAAAAATTGCATTTTGTCGAGTGAGCTCCACGATGATGAATCAAGAGAATCTCGACTTAGAAAATTTGAGATCATATGAAAGTCGTTTGTTCTGCACAAGTCTAGGAAAATAAAATTTGTGAATGGATGATGGTGGCATACCACAGCAGGTTATGGATAGTCCACGGGAGGATGGACTTATAGTCACTTGGAAACAACCTGAGATGAAGTCAAGGGGTGTCACCTTAGAGATGGGACGAGCTGGATAGAATCACACGAAGTCTAGAAGAAGTTGCAAATGGAAGGATCCATTGAGTTTCAAAGGTTTTTGTTGTTCATTCGAAACGACACATGATACATGTCAAGTTTATTTGAGAAGAAGAAGGATTGGTGCTTTGGATGGCCAATGAAAGAACATGCATTAGTTATGTTTCATGGAGATGATCATCAATGGCAGGGAAGTTCAAGAACTTGTAGGCACATGTGCTTTGCACAATTTTCTCTGGACATATTTGGCTAAGGACCTTGGGCTCAAGATCATGGGGAGTAAGACAGAAGTGAATTCTAAGGAGAAGAAGGCAAAGGGAGTTTCCTCATTGTTCCATGTACAATTAGAAGATTGGAAAGGGCATGCAAACTTTACTATTGTTCCAATGGAAAAATTTGAAGTCGTCTTGGGGAAAGAATTCCTTAGAAGAAACATAGTTGTTCCAATTCCATGGTTAGGCAAGCTAGTTATAGTGAGTGAACGAAAGACATGGGTTGTGCACACGACCACATGGAAGCCTAAGGGTGGAGTGCAGATTGTCTCTTTATTGAGAATGAAGAGAGTATCACGGTGGTCTGGTTCATAGGTTTGTTGAGCTTCAGATCTACC
>CBVK0100485290.1:0-18692 GCA_900067695.1 Picea abies
GTAATGAGCCAATATTAGGGCTTAACAGTTTTGGTCCATGTCACGTTTTTGCTGTTGTGTCTTAGTGTTCAAGGGAAGTATCTGCCTCGAGAGTCAGCCATCCCAAATATCTTGTCTCAAAACCCATGTCAGTCCATGTTCTTTTGACCTACCAATTACATCTTTATATGCGTTTCACATCGTTGATGGGGGATACATCAAGGCCCTCCCCCGACGAGTCTATTCCTGTCGACTTCAACACATTATCCAGGAATTAGACTTAGAAACTGGTTAGTACTTTGGCACCTGCATGCCTCAATGGCAGGCCTCCTCACATTCGACAGTAGGTTTACATCATTGACCTCTGATCGAATGAGTCCACAGATGTTCGACTTCAGCTCATCTATTCACATTCCCTGGAATGTACTAGGGTACCTTGGGAATCATTGGCATTAATGGTGATCTCCCTCGCACTTGTTAACAGTTTACACCATTGACCGGTAATCAAGTGGTTTCTGCCATGTTCGACATCAAGACATCCATTCACATGGTTGGATTCGTACCATATTTGGATTGGTAAGAAGACCCTGGGTTGAGCAATCACTTTGATATATGCTTTGCCCAGGCTGCGAAGGAGTTTCTATTGGACAAATAACACATACACTGTTACATAGATCCACTTTGTATTGGTCGTGGCTATGTCTTGTCATCTCGTAGATCCACTGTGTATTCTTCGTGGCTACGATCAGTCCGAGTAATCAGAGTATAGATCCACATTGTATCTTCGGCGGCTATACCTTCTTATCAATACAATTATGGATATGCAGTGTATATTATGGCGGCCATACCTTACAAGTCTCGATCACCCAAGCATAGGTATGCCTGCCTTGGGTTTTGAAATATGTCATGATATTTGTTGGATGCTTGTGTGCAGCTTCTGTCAAGTTCTCCGAGTCTATACCCTTGCTTGGATGTCTACAAAGTATTTCAGTTATCAGTTCCTATCTTCTAACTTCATACTTTGGGGGGCAATCTATTACACCTCAAAATTACTCACTTTGATAGCATCGCAAGTGTCGTCATTACAAAGGTCGCAAGTGTCACGTTTTTCTCACAAGGTCGCAAGTGTCGCATGTTGCTCACAAGTGTCACAAGTGTCAAGAAAAGCATATTTCCATGATGCCTATGTCGTACCCATAACGACATGAGAAGGACACTTGAAACACCTCAAACATTTGATTTGGAAGAGGAGAAATGAGTCAGCAGGCTTGCAAACCTTTTGCCATCTGAAAGCACCTCAAAAACTGAGTTTTTGGAGAGGAGCGCTCCCCCTTACACTGTCAGAGAGCGTTATAACGCTCCCCTGGCCCTTTTGAGGGAGCACTATAGATTTTGAGAGTGCTGGTGCCCCCTAAAGCTTACTAGGGAGCGCTACAATGCTCTGATGGCCCTTTTGAGGGAGCGCTACCTATTCTGGGAAGTTGTTAAGCTGTTGAGATGAATGGGGGAAGCATCTTTTCATTCTTGGAAGGCAGTTGAGCTTGAATCCCTAGTCCAGCCATGATCCTAGGGAAGATCCTCAACTAAAGGAGGCAAATCCTCAACTTCCCCAAGGATATCTCAAGTGGTTAAAGCCTCTCCAAGGCTATATAAGCAAGCTTTCTAATGGTGAAAGAGGACTGCAAAATAGAGAATGATACCAAACTTATGATCTCATAAGTGGTGCGGGGGAAGAACTGCTAGTATGAAACTTATGATCTTGGAGAAAATACACAGTCAGCCAAAGGAGAGTGATCAGTGAAGCTGTTTTTGTCCAAGTTGTGGATCTTTCAGGCAAGGGTTAGACGAAGAGGACTTGATGAAGCTGTCGCATTCGCATCTACGATTGTAAGTACTGTTGTCGTTATTCTCATCAATATGACACGCTTGGCCTGTTTCTTTATAGTTTGTGTCTAATGTCACATGAACTTATCATTAATTGATAGATCTGTTTTCAAGCTAATATCAATAGAGTAGGAAGCGGTTGTATCTTGTTTTGTCCACAGGATCCAGCGAGAAGCAAAGGATCGAAGCGCAACCAGGAGCGTGCAGGGAAAAACGTCGATAAAAGGTACCTCTGTCATCCTTCCTTCTCATGTGTTAGTTTAGATAGATTTGAAAGGAATTCAGTGTCCATGTTAAGCATTTTCTGTCTAGAGTTAGGGTCAAGCTCTTAGAGGCGATCTACCTGTCTGCAGGGAGATTTTCCTACAACAGATGCTTTATTTTATTAGCTGAAAGATGCAAGAATATTTCCCAAGATTGACTTGAGATCATGTTATCACAAATGAGGATAAAGGAAGAAGACATAAGCAAGAGAGAATTCATGACAAGATATGGGAATTATGAATTTATGGTAGTGCCATTTGGACTATCAAATGCCCTAGCTATTTTTATGTGCTTGATGAATGAAGTGTTCAGGGAATATGTGGAAAAGTTTGCAATTGTGTTCCTAGATGACATACTCATATACTAAGTTAGAAGAGAAAAATGAAAAACACTTAAGAATGGTTTTGCAAGTTTTAAGAGAGCATAAATTGTATTCTAAGCCAAGTACGTGCATATTTTATCAAAAGAATATTTACTACTTGGGGAATATTATTTCAACAGAAGGGATAGCAATGGATCCCGAGAAGATAGAGGACATTAGAGGATGGAAAATGGAAAGAAATTAATTCATGGGTCTTGCTGGTTATTACTGAAGATTCATAAAAATATTATCAAGGATTGCAAGCCCAGTCACTTCTTTGCAAAAGAAGGGATTGAAATTCAAATAAAATCCCAAGTGTGAAGAAAGATTTCAATAGCTGAAAGACATTTCGAAAAGTGTGCCAATATTGAGGATTGCATATACGAATGAAGATTTTGTGGTGTGCAATGATGTATGCAAGAAAGGGCTTGGTGGAGTCCTCACACAAAAATATGATGTGCTATGCTACGAGTCTAGAAAATTAAAATATCATGAGAGGAATTATGTTACCCATGATCTAGATTCAACAACAATTGTACATGCATTAAAAATATGGAGACATTGCCTCATGGGGAGGAAACTTGAGCTAAGGAAAAACCATCATGGTCTGAAACATTGTTTTGGACAACCAACATTAAATTCTAGGAAAACTAAATGTATGGCTGAAATTTCTTAGTGAGTACAACTTTGAAATTAAACACATCAAAGGAAAAAATAATCAAGTGGTTGATGAACTTAGAAGGAGAGCTCATGAGATACATGTTGCAGCCATTAGCATGGAAATGAATGATAAGAAAGATGAAATTATTGAAGCTGCAAATTCAGATCAACAATATTTAAAAATAAAAGAAACATTACAATAAGGAAATTTTTAGCAGGAATTTAATTATCATGAGTTGAAGGGAAATGGAACTCTCATGTACAAAGACAAAGTATACGTGCCAAATTACAATGAGTTGAAAAATGCAGTACTGAGGGAAATGCATAATGTGCCATATGTCGGGCACTCGAGATATCATAAAACAATTGCAGAAGTAAGAAGCAAATACTTTTGTCCAGGAATGAAGAAAGAAGTGGATAATTATATAGCCAAATGTCTAGAGTGCTAGAAGGTGAAAACATAACATAGACATACAACAAGGTTTCTACATCCATTGCTCATTCCCAAATAGAAG
This sequence comes from Picea abies, assembly GCA_900067695.1. NCBI lineage: Eukaryota > Viridiplantae > Streptophyta > Pinopsida > Pinales > Pinaceae > Picea > Picea abies. The sequence goes on from CBVK0100485290.1 coordinate 3,664, forward strand.
TGGGAAGTTGTTACAATGGATTTTATTACCAAGCTTCCTAGAATAGTGAAGCAACATGATTCCATCATGGTGGTGGTTGATAAATTAACTAAGGTAGCACATTTTATTCCAGTAAAGATTATAAACAAGGAAGAAAATATTGCATAAATATATATGAAATAAGTTGCCAAGATACATGGGGTGACTAAGGAAATGGTTTCAGACAAATATCCAAATTTTACTTCCAATTTCTGGAAGGGTTTGTTCAAAGGATTTTGGACAAATCTAAATCTCAGTACAACATATCACCTAGATTTAGGTGGGAAAATAGAAAGGAATAACAAAATAATTAAGGAAATTCTTAAAATGCATGTGATGGAGCAACCATGAAAATGGGAATATTATATTCATTTGGTGGAATTTGCTTACAATATTGGGTATCAGGCCTCATTAAAAATGATTCAATTTGAAGCATTATATGGAAGAAAGTGTAACACTCCAGTGAGTTGGGATAATCTATGAGACATAGTGATTATTGGATGTGATATTTTGAAGGAAATGGAAGAGCAGATGACAAAGATCAAGTAGAATTTAAAAAATTCCCAAGACATGCAAAAAAATTATGCAAATAAGATTAAAGTTTTTAGATATTTCAAAGTGGGTGAACATGCGTTTTTAAAAGTGAAGGTGAAAATAAGTTCTCTAAGATTAGGAAGTTTCCTAAAGTTGGCAGCAAAATATTATGGAAATTTTGAAATATTAGAAAATATAGGGCCAATTTCATACATGCTTGTTACGAGGAAAATCTCTCTATGGCTAGGGGTAAACCATTACAGACGAAAAAGACTGCAGAAATCAACTCTAATATCAAGTATGCTATATAAACAAATATGATATCAAGAAAAGATAAAAGGCCTACCTCATCAAAATGTTCGATGAAGTCCACTGTTGATCACATGACCTAAAGCGATATACCTGCAACTAGTCCTCAACAACCAATAAATGCAAGAATATGGTGATAATAAATAATGTTAGCACATTCAATAGCATAATCCATCAATATTCATAACAAATACGCCCATGGAATAACAATTCAAATATTCATAAGATATTAATTGGACGAGAAAATAATATTTCTATTAAGATGTAATCAACAAAATTTTATGAGTTACAAACTTTCGTGTTGACACGATTCAGTACCGAGAAACTAAGTTCCTTCCAGCTGGGCCTCCACCACTTCAATCCTCCACCAAAGGAAAGATCATATAAGAGATACAATGAGGTTCTCAATCAATAAGGGAAGAGCTTGGGGGATGAACAATGTGTTTAGACTTAAAGGATAAAGGGATGCAGACTCAATGTGAAGTGAATAATTTCTCTAGAGTAACTTTGCTCTCAAAGTTGAATTATTCTCCTCTTTTCCATAGAACAAATTTGGCCCATTTGTAGCCTTCAAGTGGAGTTCAAGGGTCGAGTCAAAACGTTTCCAGTATATGGAAGGCCAAGGATCATAGATCTCGTGATGTGACATGGAAACCTGACACCATTTTTTTATTTTGGGCACAAATCTCGATGTACATGGGTTGTAGTGGTGCAACTTGCGTATATCGATGCTGTAATATAGGCAGGGCACACATATGTGGAAAACACATGTTTTTAGCTATGGGATTTGCAAAAAGGGACTTCAAGTCTACATAGGGAAATGAAAAAAGTCCCTATGTGCAAGTTTGCCTAGGGTAAGGGAAATATTTCTATATCAATGCTAGCATTTCGTGCATCCATGAGAGTGCATATTGTATTTCATGTGTCATTATTAAAGAAATATGTTGTTATAGAAAGATTTTCCTCACCCCATGCAACTTGCCCAAAAGGCCTTTTCTATTTCCATATGCAGACTTGAAGTCCTCTTTTTTGCAATTCCAAGATCTAAGAAACATATTTTTCCACATATATGCGCCTTAACATCTATACATCATGCATATACGCAGGATGTACCATTACAACTTGCGTACATCGGGTTTTGTGCCCCAAATTAAAAAATGGTGTATGGTTTCCATGTCACATCACGATATCCATGATCTTTGACCTTCCACATACTGGAAACGTTCCGAATAGGCCATTCAATTCCATTTGAAGGTTATAAATAGGCCATATCCAAGCTGTGGAGGAGAGGAAAAGAATTCAACTTTGAGAGAAAAGTTACTCTGGAGAAATTATTCACTTCATATTGAGTATGCATCCCTTTGTCCTTTTAAGTATGAACACATTGTTTATCCCCTAAGATCTTCCCTATTTGATGGATAATCTCATTGTCTCTCTTATATGATCTTTCCTTTGGTGGAGGATTGAAGTGGTGGAGGCCCAGTTGGAAGGGACTTAGTTTCTCATTTTTGAGCGTGTCGACACATAAGTTTTTCATTCATACACTTATGTTGATTACATTTTAATAGAAATACTCTTTTCTTGTCCAATTAAGGTCTTACAAATATATGAATTGTTATTCCATGGGCATATTTGTTATGAATATTGATGGATTGTGTTATTATATGTGCTAACTTGATATATTATCACCATATGCTTATGTATCTTGGTTGTTGAGGACAATTTGTAGGTATATAGCTTTGATTCAAGTGCTCAACGATGGACTTCATCGAACGTCTAAACGAGGTAGGCTCTTTATTTTGTCTTGTTAGCATGTTTATTTATATAGCATACTTGAGATTATAGTTGATTTATGAAGTCATTTATGTTTGTTGTGGTTTACCCCATGCCATAGTGTGATTTTTCTCATAACATGTGTTCCTGAACCTAATCACATAATTGATTAGACTGTGATCTAGGTGGAGGATGAAGGATATTTTCAGGTGGAACCAATACACATCTTCAAATGAAAAGTCAAAGTGATAAGGAACAAGGACACATGGATGGTAAAGGTTCAATGGACATATTATGGTCCTAAATATGTTACATGGGAGCATGAAGAAAACATGCAAGAAGTATACCCATAATTTTTTTTCAATTTTGAAAAAAATAGAATGCAAGACTCCATTTTGAGCAGCTAGAGTTCTAGAACCACATCTCATATTCCCAACCAACTATGATAGGGGACGCAGTGAAATAATTACAGACTCCTTGAGTTAGCCTTGAAAAAAAAATGTCACATTCCTTTGTTTATCCCTGATAAACGAATGACACATTTCTTGGGTCATCGGGTTGAGAGGAACAATAGATTTTGGTTGGAACTGTTGTTGGAGTTGTAATTTTGCATAATTTTATTTCTTAAAGAATTGTGATGTAAATATGTGTGCGTGTGTGTGTGACACACACACACACACACACACACATGTATGTATATATGTATATATTGACATAGTGTGCACCGAGGATGATGCAAAATTGTAGGGGAGGGGGAATGCAACATCCCCACTATAATCCCCATTTAAATTAATGCTTAATGTATATATAATATGTGACTATGACCAAGCGATGTATATGTGAATTATACTTCTAAATTTTAATTAATAAAATGTGATGCTAGATACTAAGGGGTACATGGATATATATGGGGGCTAAATTAATCCACAAGAGAGGGGAGGGTCTAAGAGAATGTCAAAGATGGGTCCAACAGGGGAAATACCCATGTCTATTAATTCCACCCACATTCCATAATTTTATTATCATTATGTATTAAACTCTATTTCTGATTGAGTGTCCTTGAATCCAATCATTGAGTGCATGTAAGAGGGTGGGTGTGTGAAGTCACATCCCATAGTTATTGGGATCATGGGGGATGATTACAATCAAATTGGTGAAGTGTGTGAGTTAAGAAAACGAGCCAAAGGAGAGAAATTCGTGTGGGCGGGGACAACAATTTTACACGTTTAGTTTTTTTGGCATGAACAATAAAGAGAGAGAAAGAACGAGAAATTGAACTTGAAGAATCCATGGAGGGAGAATTTTAGAGAATGTCGGAGTGTTTCTAGAGTGTATTTGGAGTTGAATACTAAAGAGACGGGTTGGAAGGCCTAAAGAGTAAACTCATGTGTAAGTTGCGTTGTAAGAACAAGTGTTTGTTGTTGTTTGCTGGTAGTTTTCCTGGTAGTGAGTTCCCTTGAGTTTCCAGAAGAGAGATTCCTAATTACATGTGCTAGGGAGACCCTGCTAAATGAATGGGACACTCGAGGGAATGAGATCAGTGAAGGGGTACATTCCTTGGGTTGGGTACGTCAAGAAGAAGAGAGTTGGTGGAAAATTTGAATAGCTATAAGAGAATGCAAGTGGGTTGTGGAATTTCTAAGATATGAGTGGACAATGAGAGGCCACCCTCTTTTGTGGATAGCTAGCTACAGCTTGGGGATGCATTTTTATTGAGATTTGGAACATCAAGTCTATGGTTGGGAGGAAATTTCATCCCAAGTATCTAGTTTCAAAAATGTTTATAAAATATAAGTGGTTTATCTTGCTTTTGTTTGTATTATGAGCTTATTTACTATGCACTAACTTTGTAATTGAGAATGATTTATATGATACTATAATAAGCTATTTACTGCATTCATGTGTGTTTTTATCATTTTGTAGATGCATCTGATTTATGGTAATAGAGAAAAGTTAAATCTATATGTAATCCATAACTGGTAAGCTACAAAAATTAATTATATAGCAGGAATTTTAATTTTTGTGAGTTTTTTTCATGTAATGGACCTCAGTTGGGTCAAGGGACATTACATATATTATACCTAACTCATGCACTTGCTATAAATATTGATATCCCATTTCACTTAGCACTATAGTGATTCACACACACATAAAGTGTAGGGTGCTCACACAAACAAAAAAATGAAAAAAATCCATGTCCTTAAACATTTCAACATCCACAACCAAGAATGGAAACCGATTAAAGAAAAACATATAGACCTTAAGATGCTAGAAACTATGGTGTTCTTTATTATCAAAATAGAAGATTTAAAGAATAAATAACATACTATAGAAAGATTTAGAGAAAAATGACAAATTATAATAGTAATAGGCAATTGTAGGAGAACCAAAATACCGCAATTAGTAATAAATTTATTGGTGAAATCAATGTTCACTTTCTTCTTTGAGGGGGAAACCTCCAACTGTACAATATTATTCACAAGACATCTCATTACCTTGCTTCTACTTCTTTATATAATTTTTTTCTAACCTCCTAGAAACTTTCCTGTAGGAGGAACCTTCTAGTACAATTTGTTATAATTAATGTTTTCACACTATATCTACTACATGGGACTTTTAATATATATGGCCTCAATACATACATAGAAACATATATATCTACTTAAGAGGGTTATGGTAGGACCCTAACGTTAACATATATTAAGTATATACTCACAAGAAACACAATAAGATATTAAAATAAAAATAACATATCTTAAGTATATACTCACAAGAATTAGAACCTAAGGCATGTCCATCTGGTGCAATATAGATATTATGCCCACCTCACCCACTCTCTATAACTCTTTAACTCCTAATTCACTTAGAACTATAAGGATTGACACACACATAAAGTGCAGAGTGCTCACACAAGAGACACAATGAAAAAAATACAGGTCCTTAAACATTTCAATGCGAACAACAAGAATGGAAGTTGATTAAAGAACAAAATATAACCCACAATCTGCTGGAAACAATGAAAGAACATGTCCGCAATCATAAATTTAGGAGGATAAAAATAAAATAAGACTTCTCTTATTAATATAAAAATGAAATTTACATTCATGTGGAATCCATGGACCTTTTTACTATTAAAAAGGAATATCCACCAAGGGAAAGCCATTTTCTCATACACCACATAATGTTTGTTGGTCTTAGTCTCAACCTATCCTTACAACCGTTAGATTCCTGAAGATATATTTTTGAGACTTTAAATCCATTCAAATGAAATTATTCTTTATTACCTTATGATTTGGTATATTTATCTTTCTTGTCCTTCATATGAGAAAAAAACTACATGTCCCTCTTCCTTCTCCTTCAACTTCCTATTCTTGCAATAAAAACAACTAAAGGTAATTTAAGGGGATCAAGAATTCCTAGATATAATTATTCTCATTCTAGCACTTCCTCTTATATACCTTTCTTCAACTTCACCCTTGTGGTCAAATCACAAGGGATATTAAAGGGATCAATAGATTCCAAGTGGCTCACCTTCTTTGTTGATGCCTCTTCTTCCCATTTCTTGGGTGAAATTTCAATCACCCCCCTTACATGTACGCTCCTATAAGTTCACTTTCCATATCCTCTTCCTCCTCTAAGATGAAATAAATCTTGTGTAATGCTAATTCTTATTGGATGTTCTCTACTAAAAATTCCACTTCTTTGGGCATGCAATTGATGGTCTTGTCATCATCATCTTCTTTTATCTCCATCTCTATATGATGGAGAACCTCTTTGCTTCAACTAATTTTGAATACAATGGGATACCATTATATTTATTTTTCTTCTCGTCATGGGTACTCTTTGTTGCAAAACTCATCTCCACTTATTATTTTCCTCTATCTCCACTAGTTCAATGATAATAGTTTTTCAAATATAGGTGAGAGTCATTGGATCTCTTCAATAGACACTTTCCCCACAAATATTCACTTTCATAATACAATTCATTTCACTTTCTTTTTGTTGGGCCTTCTATAAGGAACCAAATGTGAAAGCATCCCTCACACCTCTCTATGGTCTTCATGATCACTTTTACTAGGTCTTCTCCTTCCTGGATTGGCTCATTCATTTTCTCTTGGTATTATTCTGCAACTAACCACATAGTGTACTTAAAAAAAATACAACTCTCCTCTTGCAAGTTCTTCTTCACATGAAAAATTATGTGCAAGATATTTCCCAATATTTTCTTCCTATAATTTTTTTCTAATCACCAACAATGGATCTTCCTAACAACCCTCTTTTTTGGAGCTATTTATCCATTTTGGGAAGCTCTACCCAACCCTTGTATTTATCGAAGCCACCCTTCACAAATTTTATATTTCAAGTTTACACCTCAACCTCTTAGACCACAATGGGTTCTTATTTGCTTATAAAATACAAGGATCACATGGAATTTTACAAACCATAGAAACAACAAACTCCTCATTTTCCTTTCTCCTACAAATGAATCCCTTTTACTAGTAGATTCATAATTCATTGTTTGGACCCTTAAAATTCATCAACAACCTCTATTCAACCTCAGTGTTGGAGTTGTCATTCCTTTTGTATATGACTCTACCTAACAAATTTGATTAGAATTGTTTCTCTCACAAGATCTATCTAGTCCTTCCTCTTTGATGAAGTTGTAATTGAACGAGAACCATTCATTCCTTGATACTAAATGTTGTAGGATGTATATTGTACCTAACTTAATTGTCTATTGGAACTCTTACACTCCTAATGAGTGTTGAAATTACTAAGACAATTGAGAGGGAGAGGGGGGGGGTGAATCAGTTGTTACTGTGATTAAACAATTTATGACTATTCAAATAATTTTTAATCTCTTTCAAGTGACCATCAATATTATACAAGATATGAACAACATAAATAATGAACATCAATCACACATAAGATATACACAGAGACAGATTTTCACGAGGAAACCATAAAGGGAGAAAACCTCTTCTTCTTCGAAAGATAGTCAGTCTTTTAAATTATGTACATCATCTATCTTTGAGCACCAACTCAATGTGAGGCTACTACCTCTGTTTTACAAACTCCAACTTGTTGAGAGCACCAACTCTCTAGTTTCTCTAGCACCCACTAGAAGGAAACATCAACTCCCTAAATGTTCCAGCACCAACTGGACTTATACAAGCACCAACTTGCATAGAGAAAACTCTGTGTTTTCCCGAGCACCACCATGCTACCCTGTTTTTCTAGCCACAACTAGATGGAAGATACAACTTCCAATATTCAAGCACCAACTTGAATATCAGAGGACCACGATCCTCCCTAGCACCACCCTACCTCCCTGATCATAAATAAATGATTGAATAACCAACAATACAGGTGTTTCAATTCTTACCACTACTTCTCTGTTATGCAATTCTTTTGTGCTTTTATCTGTTCTGCAATTCTACTCTACTTCTATCTGTTCTGCAGTTCTTCTCTGCTTCAAACTGTTCTACAATTCTTCTTTGCTTCAAACTGTTCTGCAATTCTTCTCTTGCTTCTATCTGTTCAACATCTCTTAATTTTATCTCACACTATGCATACTGTAATTTTACCTTTCTTACAGTTCAACTCATTTTCCCAGTTCGAACAACCAACTTTTAAAAGTTCATGGCATATCCTTCTTATACGTGCCTACAATCTCCTGTTACACCTCAAATCTCCTAGGGCTAAAATGCCTCAACAACTAAATCGCCAACCGTCCAAGAATCATGATTCAATTCTGCTAAATGAATCATAACTGATCGATTAACTGTGAGGTGAAACAATAACCCTTTGATCAAGTTTCCAAGTAACTAACACCGTAGGATTAAATCTGTAAGATTTCGCGTTTATCTCATATGCCCATTGGCTGTGACCGAGCGCTAAACAGAATTTGAATTTTTTGATTTCACATTTCGACATTCCTATGATGAAGGGTCTCGACACTCCAAGTCGTGATCGCCGAAACTCCGAAATAGAGCTTAGCACCGCTACCTAATTCCCCTCACGTGACCACCGATGGTGACCAAGTGATTATCCACAAATCACTTCGCGACTCGCAACTTTGGGACTCCTGTGATGAAGGGTCTCGACTCTCCATGTCACGATCACCAAAATAGAGATTGGCTACACTAGCTCCTCCCTCCAACTCTCAGTGATGTGACCATGCGCTATGACCACTCACCAATCAAACAAGCGCTTTGTGATTTCACACTTTTTTCATGAGTCTCATTGACTCCTTCAACTCTCGGTATCCAAAACTCCAAAATGGAGCTAGATCAATGGTCCATGCTCTCCCTTTGATCGATGACTCAGATTAAATCGTGGTTTCACGTTTCACAATTTTAAAGGATAGAGCACCTCCTTCCTTTGACTTTCCAGTTAGTGAAATGTTGACCTCTTTCCATGTGTACTCTGCATCCAATGGTACACGACATACCCCGATCCAATGGTTTAAATCAATCCTCTATCCGACGACCCGGATCATTTTGGGATATCGCATATCGTGAGTTCCCACACCATGATTCGTTGACTCCTCCAATGTGCAAGTCAGTGAAATTCTAGTCGCTCGCCACATGTACTTCTTGAAGATGTACGGTCCTCCTACTTTTGGGACTTTGTAAGCCTACTTCATCTTTCACGTAAAGATCGTTCTCCTTCTTCTAGATCCAATGATGGTCGGTCTTTGGGCTCAGATTTGATGCTTGAGATCTGTTCTCTTCTACTGCATGATCCTCCTATCTGAATTCAAATCTAACGGTCATCGAGAATTCTGAATGGGATCCAACGATCACTGTTGCTCTTCATTGTTGATCTTGCCATTTCCATGTCATTATCGTTGCACTGCTGATCGTGATGATCTTCGCCATCAATGACAAACACACATGTTTCCTTATGTTAGTAAGTATGCCAACAATCTCCCCCTTTGGCATTGATGGCAACCTTGAACCTGAAGAACCTGGAGAACTATACTCTCTGCCTGGACTGCTACTATGCCTGTTGAACATGCAACCAAACATACCACTATAGCATCCTTACCACACACCAAATATACCAATGTAGCATCCTTACCACACTGCTTACCACACTTTTTATCCCCCTTTGACATCAATGTCAAAGAATAAACACACTCCCCCTGAACTGTTGCAATACATCTCAAAGGTATCAGATATGTGACAATCACATACTCCCCCTAACAAGGTGAACAGATTAGACAAAATAAGATATAACCCCCAACTTTTGATGAAGATATACAAAAGGTGTTGTTGCTAATGGTTTAGTAAAGATATCAACTATCTGTTCTGTGGAAGGAATATAATTCACCTGGACAATTCTGTTTGTAACCTATTCTCTAAGAAAATGATATTTTATTGGTAGATGATTTGAATTTGAATGAAGTACATGATTTTTAGAGAGACTGATGGCACTGGTGTTATCACAGTTAAGTGGAATGGGATCAGTATGAGTTACCTTCAAATCTGCAAGAGTTTTTATCATCCATAGAATTTGTGTGCAGCAAGTAGCAACAACAATGTATTCTACCTCTGTAGTTGATAAGGATATGGATCCCTACTTCTTACTAAGCCATGCTACTAACGATTTACCGAGGAAGAATGCTCCTCCACTGGTGCTCTTTCTCTCATCCACACAGTTTTCCGAATCAACATCTGAATAAGTAGTTAGCTGAAAGTTCTGATTTCTAGGATACCACAGACCATAAGTCATTGTGTCCTTCAAGTACTTGAATATCCTAGTTATAGCTACTAAATGAATTTGTTTAGGATCATACTGATAACGACCTACCATTCCAACAACTTGCATTATATCAGGACGAGATGTTGTGATGTACAGAAGACTGCCTATCATTGATTGATATGTCCTTTTATCAACATCAGGTGAAATATCATCTTTACTGAGCTTGCAACCAACCACCATAGGTGTACTAATAGGAGAAGAGTCTTCATCTAAAATTTCTTCAACATCTCTTTCAAATATTTTTCTTGAGAGATAAATATTCCTGCAGAACTTTGATTTACTTGTAAACCAAGAAAGTATGACAGTTCTCCTATCATGGACATCTCAAACTCTATTTGCATAGAGTTATCAAACCATTGGACAGAGGATTCATTAGTACAACCAAAAATAATATCATCTAAATAAACAAAAAAAACTAGTAAATTATCACCTTCAGACTTAATGTAGATATTGTTCTCAACAATACCTTTCTTGAACCCTTTGTCTTGTAAAAATTTGTCCAGTCTATAATACCAAGCTCGTGGTGTTTGTTTTAGTCCATATAAATCCTTCTTTAGATTGCAAACATAATCAATATTATATGTCAATGAGAATCCTTCAGGTTGCTCCATATATACTTCTTCCTCTAGATCTCCATTAAGAAATGTTGAATTAACATCCATCTGATAAACTTTAAAGTTATTATGACATGAATATGCAAGAAACATTCTGATGGCTTCCAATCTTTCCATTGGTGCAAAAGTTTCATCAAAATCCTGACCTTCAACTTGTGCATACCCTTTACAGACCAATCTAGTTTTATTTCTAACAACTTGTCCTTTTTCATTCATTTTATTCTTGAACATCCATTTGGAACCTATTACATTCTTATCTTCAGGTCTAGGAACAAGCTCCCAAGTATTGTTCTTCTCAATCTGATCAAGCTCTTCATTCATAGCTCTAATCCAATAATCATGGTTGCTAGCTTCATCAAAAATTTTAGGTTCAATCATAGATAGAAAAACAACCTGAGATTGTTCAGAGTCTTTAACTAATTTCCTTCTTGTCTAAACTCCTTTATTTATATCTCCAATTATCTAATTTTCAGGATGATTCTTTCTAACAATTATGAGAGGTGGTTTTGTTTCTTTCTGTTGATTTGTGTCAACCTAAGTATTTGTATGTTCATCTGATTCAGATTCTTCCCTTTTTGATCCTTGGACCTGTTCATCTTCATCTTCAACTATATCTTATGTGCTTGGTTCAACACTGCTTACATTTTTGACCGGGATTTCTTCATCAACTTTTATGTCGATACAATCAACCAATTTATGCAGCCTCTTATTGTAGCATCTATACCCTTTACTGTTTGTAGCATAACCTAAGAAGATACCTTCATCAACCATGTCATCATATTTTCCAATATTTTAATCATTATTCTTGATATAACATTTACTCCCAAAGACTTTAAAATGCTTGATTGAAGCAGGTCATTCAAACCGTAGTTCATAAGGAGTCTTGTCACTGTGTGGCATGAGATGAGATGTTTTAAGGATATGAAAAACTGTATGAATTGCTTCGACCCAAGATGTATGAGAAATATTCCTTTCATCCATCATTGATCTTGCCATTTGCTGAACTGATCTATTCCACCTCTCAACTACTCCATTTTGCTGTGGAGTCCTTGGAATAGTGTATTCTCATTTGATTCCTTGTTTATCACAGAAATCTTTGAAGTTCCATGAACTAAACTCTCCTCCTCTATCAGACCTTACTGCCTTCAATCATTTTCCTGTTTGATTCTCAGTTAGAGCCTTAAACACATTGAATTTTTCAAATGCTTCAGATTTTTCCTTCAAAAATTCAACCCATGTTAGTCTAGAATAATCATCAATAATCAACATAAAATAGTTTTCTTTTCTTATACCTTCTTTTCTTGATGGTCCACATAAATCCATATGTACTAACTGGAGAGGTTTTTCCGTTGAAGGAAAGTTTTTTTATTTGAATTGTGTTCGAGTAAGCTTTCCTATCTGGTAAGGTTTACAAATAGAGTCATATGTCTTAGATATCTTCGGAAGATCCATTACTGCACCACTATTTCTAAGCTTGATTATATGATCAAAATTTAAGTGTCCAGGTCTCCTATGCCATAGCCAACTTTCATCATACTTGCTTAAGTGGAATTCTTCTTTTTATTCTTTTAACACATAGACATTGTTTTATGTTCTTATCCCTTTTGCAACCAACTGTTCTGAATTCACAGACTTTATTTTACAATCTTTAGAAGTAAAAACAACTTCACATCCTCGGTCACAAACTTGATTGACACTAAGAAAATTATGTTTTTGACCATCTACAAATAACACATCTTGAGCTTTTCCTTTGCCATTGCTCAGACTTACTATTCCTTTACCTTTTATTTTTCTTGGTGCATCGTTTCCAAAAGTTACATTTCTTGATTTGTTTTCACTTAGAGTTAGAAACTTACTTTTGTCTCCAGTCATATGTTTGGAAAATCCACTGTCAATATATAAGAGATTCTTTTGTCTTTGGGCTGATAACACTAATCCACACTGGTCATCTTCTTTCTTCTTCCAAACCTTGAAATTTTCAGGAGCAGGATTCAAATTTTGCATATAGTTCCTTAAGCGACATTCTGCAGCTTTATGTCCGTAATTATGGCAAGTGTAACATTCTGGTTCACTAAATAACATATCATAACAATTTTTATTCTCATAACTGTTGTTATGCTTGACCTACATCTTTTTCCCATCCATCACATGGTTTGTAGTCTATGGTTGTTTGTTACTTGGTTGCCTCAATATTTGTTGTGGTAGATAATCATTCCTCGAGCATCTTGATTGCTCATATCTAAATCTTAAAGAACATTTTACAACTTTGTGACCAAAGTTAGAACAGAAAAAACAATATCCATACAAAATCCTTTGTACCCGGAAAATGATTGTCTTCTTTGAACGGGTCGATTTCTTCCATGCTGATGATTTATTTGACCAGATTCTGTTCTGGTACTTTTTCTTTCATTCCTTCTTGGTGGTTGATTTTCTTTCTTTGTTTTTGCAGAGTGGTTGTTGTCAATGATTGTAGATTTGACAAACTTGATGGGTTTTGTATTACTTGGATGATCACTACGTGATCCTTCTTCATAGCCCAAGCCAACTTTCAACTTTGGATTCCTTTGCTGATTTAGAATGGAAGTTAATTCTTTTAAGGCTTTAATACTTGACAGATTTTGGTGATACAATGCCTTAAACTTTTCCATTTCTTTTCTGGTTTTTACTATCTCTTCTTCTAAGGCTTCACACCTCGCTTTCTTCTCTGATAACTATTGTTTCAAAATGTCTTCTATTTTCTTTGCCTCTTCTAACTCCAATTTTAGTAGAGAAAAGTCCTCATTAGGTTTTTTACCATTCATTTTAAAATGCATCGACATGTGTTTTGTTTTCTCTTCTTACATCTGAGTCTATCAATTTCTTCCAAAGAACTGATTAATTCACCTTCCATATCCACCACAACTTCTTCGCCATCCATTTCACCTCCCGAATGTTCATCACCAAGATCTCCCATAGCCATAAGCATAAAATCATTCACTTTGTCTTCATAGGATGAATCCCTATCTATGTCTTATGAGGAGTTGTCATTGTTTGCACACAAACTTTTCTTTTTACTATATTTCTTAAATTTGTATTTATTTTCATCATCAGAGTTCTGATCCTTTTTCTTGTGAGGAAACTTATATGCAAAATGACCTATCCTACCATAGTTAAAACATTTGAAAGGGAGCTTGCCTTGATATTTTCCTGATCCTTTCTTTAACCTTCTCACAAATTTTGCCTCAATATCATCTAATTCTGAATCAATATTCTTGTCTACTTTAAAAGATGTGTCTCTAGTAATGGGTTTATCTTTGCTAATTCTCATTTCATATGCATTTAGAGTTCCTAGGAGTTGATCAATGGACATAGTTTTAAGATCATTTAGTTCTTCTATTGTAGAGACTTTTGGATTAAATTTATCAAGCAAAGATCTTAAAATCTTTTGAACTAAAAATGATTCTTCAATTTTCTCACCAAGACCCTTCATGGAATTCACAAGCTCTTCAACTCTTAAAAAATACTTGTTGACTGTTTCATCTTCATTCATCTTTAGTTGTTCATATTTCAATCTATATGTTTGAAGTTTGGCATGTTTTACTTTCTCATTTCCTTCATAACTGTTAATAAGTTTATCCCACATTTCTTTGGCAGTTTGAAGATGCATCACCTTTACAAACTTAGCTTCTGCAAGTCCATTCAAGATATCATTCATTCCCTTAGCATTAAATATAAATTCTAACTTATCATCCTTGGACGCTATCACAACAGGCTTTATGTATCCAGTCTCTACTACATCCCAAACATCAACACCTAAGGCCATTATATGTATCCAGTCTCTACTACATCCCAAACATCAACACCTAAGGCCATTAAGTAAGTTCTCATTCTAACCTTCCAGAAGGAAAAATTTGTTCCATCAAAGAGAGGAGGCTTATTGGTTGAAGTCTCTTTGAGACTTGTCATGTTTAATCTTATAGATCTACCTTTAAGTAAAAGAAACTCGCTCTGATACCAATTGTTGAAATTACT
>CBVK0100485291.1:0-18690 GCA_900067695.1 Picea abies
ACCCAAACCTTTGTGCTACCGAACTTTCTTCAAGGGTTGACATCAATGACAACCAACCTTAATCAACAGTTAATCTCTTTTTAGAATCCTTAAAATTGAAAATATATCTGAGTGATCTTGTCTCAGTCACACTCGTGAAAATGGTTTTGAAGAGATGTCCTTTCGGTATAAGTTTAACCCTTTTTTGAACCGACTAGACTAATTATGAAAAAGGAACACTCTGGAGTCTTCTTCTAGTGTTTTTCAGACTCTCTAAATGTGAAAAACCATCGAGCTTAACTTCTCTAAGCTCGTAAAAATTCACATGGAAGGAGTCCTATTGTGTCATACTTAATTGCATCGCATATCTCATCCTTGCATCTTTGGCCTAATTTCGGCTTCATGTTACTATTAAGTGAACCTTCAAATTATTCTTTAAATGTAAGCCTTGTACCACTTTTTCCCTTGCGATCTAACACCTTGACCATGGCGGAATTTTCCCAAGTGTCCTTATCCTGCACATGTCTCCTTTCACTGAGCATTAATATGTTCCATGTTCTTGGAACTAGTTTGCTTTCCTACAACACTCGTTCCTCTTTTGTAACGTAGCATTCTTTTATTCTTTTTCAAGCTCGTTAAAAATTTAAAAAAGACAAAAAAAATCAAATATTCCAAAAAGAGGGGACATGATATACATTCCCTTTTTTGGCAACAAGATAGTTTCCCTTGGACAAAGCACATCCTTGTGTTTGTTTTCCAAGCATCGGGATCTAGTATGACCTTAGTAAGTTGTTCTCATTACATATAGATGTGTCCTCCTCCATTTGGTTACTCTTCCAAACATATGGAGAGTTTGTGGTGCCTCCTATATCATAGACTTATGTCAATACTACGTTGCCTGAGCCTCATCATTTTGTCATGCTTTGTCCAAGGGAATTTTTATCCAACCTGAGTTGGTCATTCTACAATTTATCTCTTGAATTTCATGAGTTTCCCATCCCAAGAGTCTAGTCAAGTTCGGATTCAAAATCAATAAATTTTTGTGCCTGGTGATTGAGATCCTCTAGTTTTTATCCGACGGCATGTCGAAGACCTCAGGGTAGTTAGTATTACACTCCTGTTGTACTCCTACTTGAGATTTTGAAGATCTTGAAGTTGTTTCTCGAGCAATGAAGTCCTCATCTCCAGCCACAGGCATCGATGATTCTTGAATATGTGTATCATATTGTACTTGTATATATTGAAATGATCTTGAGATGTAGATCCATTGTGTATTGTTCGCGGCTGCAATTTATATGGACATTTATATTTTTTATAGTAGTCATATGTGACATGGATCTGCATTGTACTTTATTGGTAGCCATGCTTAGCTTATCTTGAGCATGTGTATGCCCACATCGGAGAGATTATCATGATTTTTGCAGATGGCACGCTCACAAACACTCATCTCGGGCTCACTCAACTCTGTCCCTCCCCACTATGTAAATATATTGTAATGTATTTTGGCCATCATGACCTCACACATTAGGGGGCATCTATTATCATCCAAAATTTCCTTATCTATGCATACAAGACATTGGCCCTTCCACTTACATACTTTTCCAAAATATTGTTAAGGCTTCCTCTTAAAAAATCATTTTTTTGGATAGTGTACGTGCCCTGCTGCACTAATAGCCCGCGTACACATGTGTGACGCATTTTATTTAGTCGATGTACATACGTGAGATGCATGCTAGTTATCCCGTGTTTACCTCCAAAAGTTGCAAAAAATATAATATAGCACGGAATTCGACGAAGTTTACGGGCTCTAGAGGGTTTCCTAACCATTTTACCCCTTGTAGCCCATCCCCAAACCAAATAACCATATTTTTCTCATATAAAAATAGGTCTTGGGGTATCTTTTATGAGGACAAGCAAGACAATAAGAAAACTTTGCCAAAATCCCTTCCCCTTCTTAGCCCAAGTTTTGCATCGTATTCTGAGTTTTGGCCTCAGCCTTCCCTCCATTGTTTCTCCTTATGAAACCCTTCTTCCTTCCCTATGTGGTAATTTGGTTGTGAGAAGCTAACGTGGTATTGATGCACTTGGAGCCACGACAGAGGAGTCTAGACCTAGTTCGTGGAGCGATTGTCGACAAAGGTTGTAACCCTTTTTGTTTTGAAATTGAATAAAAGAGTTCATTCTTGTCCCAAAACCCTATGTTCACATCCTTTTGTAGATTTGTGCATTTATATCTATGTCTAAACTTTTAAAGTGATTAGTAGAGATAACATATGTTGTTGCATTGTATTCCTAATCTTTTGTTGGTTATCTTTGGGAGGAGACCCGTGATATAGGAGGCAACAACAAGAGAAAGTGGCCAACACGAACTGCAAGGAATAAAGCTTCACTCATTAATACTCTTTCCTTTATTAAGGTTCACTCATTAATACTCTTTAGTTTAGTTGGTTTTGGGGTAGCTTAAGGATAGAAAAATATTTTAAGGGAGTTAGCGCTCTTCCTTTACTTTATACCCAGTATAGGGGGATTTTTCCTGTAACACATGTCCATGTGTCCTATGGAATGCCACCATCCAAGAAGATTGAAGGCCCTCTATTTATTAAGTAAACGATAGTATCTTCAACATCTTCATAAACTGTAAAGGCAACCCTGCATGCAATCCCATACTCCTTGCATGTTCCATGATTATCTTGTCCATCCTTTCTGACACACCATTTTCTTGTGATGTTCCTAGAACTGTCTTCTCTCTATGAATCCGATGGTATGAATAGTAATTATCAAACTCCTTTATGTAGTATTCACCTCCATTATCTGATTTGAGACACTTCAACCTTTTTTCTGTCTCATTCTCAACCAAAGATTTCCATTTCTTAAAAGTGTCAAAAATATCATATTTTTGTCGAATGCAATAAACCCAAGTTTTCCTAGTTGCATCATCAATCAAAGTAACATAATAACGACATCCACCAAGAGATGATGCATGAGTTGGTCCCCATACATATGTATGCACAAGCTCTAAATTTTCCCTCTTATTTTCCTTCCCGACTCTGAGAAATATGACTCTCTTCTATTTTCCATAAACACGGTGCTCACAGACATCCAAATCAACTTATTTAAGATATGGAAAAAAAAAAATTGTAGAGTATCTACATCCCATTTTCACTCATATTTCAATCCTATGATGCCACAGTGTTGTATCCACTCCTATAGAATCTAAAGAGATAGAAGAGTCATCGTTACCAATATATAAATACAATGCACCTACCTTCTCACCTTTTGTTATTAACAGTGATCCTTTAGTGACCTTCCACACCTTTTCTGTAAATGTAGATATACAACCTTCACTTCCCAACTTCCCTATTGAAATTAGATTTCTTCTCAAATATGGAACATGTCTCACCTCTTTCAACAACCATTGGTTTCCATTCTTTAACTTTATTTGTACCTTACCCATTCCAACAATTTTACATGGTTCATCATCACCCAAATAAACTTTGTCCAAAATCACCTTGAACATAATCTTGAAAATATTTTCTATGGGGTGTGGCATGAAATGAAGCCCCTGAATCTCATAAATGAATCCCCTAACATAACTTCTATTGTCAGATCTGCAACCTAATGATGAATGGTTCGGATTGACTATGAACTTACAATATTTTACAAGGAAATTTTCGAAAAAAAATCTCTTTGGGAGCACTACCTCTGAACCCCTGCTAGGGGGGGCTCCATAAAGTGTCATCTCCCCCCTGGACCCCCTAGCGACAAATGTGGGGAGGAAATCCCCTGCCTCCCCCCTCCCCACACACCCCATCTATAACTAGGATCCAAACACAGCTGAAACAAGACCTTTGAATCAGGAATATAATTAGGCTCCACAACCAACACTACATGAGATTCAACTTCATATGCCATTTGATTTTTCCAAAAGATCCGAAATTATTTTTTCCATCCCTTTGGTTTTTATTCAATCTCTTTTGGTTGTTCAAAAATCTCTTTTGTTTATGTTTGCTTTGAGCTTCCTACAACAATACATTTCCTTGTTTCCTTTTTATTACCTATGGGAAAGTTAATAGTGGGGGATTTTGTGGGTTATTTTATGGGTGGTTTTGTGTGGGGTCTTTTTTATCTAAAACAATTGGAACTAATTTTTTTTTTATTTTAATAAATCTACCTTTATTATCTCTTGGCATAATTGACTTATTCATACAAAACACACATGACTAAGACTTGTAAAGACTCAATAAAGTGAATGCACAGGTTCTTACCTCTCTTCTTACCGTCTTTACTCTTCCTTGTCCTAAATGCGCTTACAAATAAAATGCAAGAAAATTATAAGAATCTATATTTTTTTTTTATGTATGAAATTGCAATCAAAATAAAACTATGATTTCCAAAACCAATTCTTGTAGCACCTCCCCAACAATGACGCCAAAATGTCAGGTTATTTAGTCATCTAAATTTTGAAACATTTATTTATCAACCAGGGTAAGTAAACTTATGAGGTGCAGGCACTCTGTATGCAAAATTAGTCTTGTAGTCACTTAAAAATCCTATGAAAAGGGTAAATCTAATTCAAACTAAACAAGGTATATCAATGTTAATTCTCAATGAAGGATATCTCCAGACCAGATACTTGTATTGACTTTCAATGGTAGAAATTCAAATCACAGATTTATGCAACTATGGACACTTCTATAAGGTATACTTTGTTAAGTAAAATAAGTTGTAAATACAGTTGAGACACCTCTGATTGTTGACTAAAAAACTGATCTCAACCCAAAATACTCAATCAAAGTGCAACAAAGAAATACTTACAGAAAAACTAATGATCTAAATCAGACTGTTACAAAGGCAATCCCAGAGTTTCAAATATGATTGTAATGTAATTTCAACCATGCAAAACAGGTTATGAGGTTGATTCAATTAAAGGAATCGAGTTACTTCAATAACAGTACTCTGAACAACTAATAAAACTACAATTGTAGGGAACCTTGTCTATGAGGAATGATTGTAATTGAAATTCATTAATTGTGAAAGTTTGTTGTAATATTAATATCAAATTATAAGAAATTGATTGTGATTACAGGAAAAGATAGAATGGCAAGAAAAACATAAATTAAAATAATACAACACATACCAAGGGGGGCTCCTGGAATATGCTACAAAATATGCTCATAACACTAAAGAATTACTAATACTTTGAATGAAGCATGAGATTCTTGTATTCAATAACTGGATTAAGAGTTTACAGATTACAATATATGTCTCTCAACAATAATTTTTATATTATGATTAACTCGATACATCCTCAATATCTGTTTTTTATATAAATTACATGAAAAAGGTGGAGCATTCTTAGAATAATACTCATTCCCTAAATTTCTACATTGGTTACAGTCAAAGTCTCATTTTAGAACAGGGGATCTAAGATCCTTGTGGTAGCTATTGTATATATCTCGTTATTCCCTTAATTATCCATGTGATGAGGGTGTCTAACTTTCTCAAACATTGAATCCAATATCCCAGGAGCGAAATCATGGATTTTACCAATCATGGTTTGCGTATTTCATGTTTCTAGCTTCTAAGTTGATCATATGTTGATTGAAGGGAATTGATCATCTTGAGGAAAGATAAATATGAACTTCACCATCTGATTAAGCCCACAAACAACCTCCAAGTGCCATATCTTGATTTGTCTGAGCATAGATATGCAAACCTTGGATGCATTACGGGAAATATTTTCGGTATAAACCTGAAATTCTGATAAATTAATGAGTAAATGACCTTTAATAACATTTTACTAGCCAAAATTAGGAATTTGTAATAAAAGACAACTTATTACCTTAAGTGTGCTTGTTATGCCATTAACTTGGTAAAAGTGGGAAAAAAGAAGGTTTTTAGACCAAAATAGAAGGTAATTAGGCTTAGTTGGAAAGGGTGAAAAGTGTCAAAATCGGAGCCCAACACTTATGAAGGAGTGAGGATGAAAATGTTTCATATTTGTTTTCTTTATAACCTTTTGCATTACAATTTTGGAAGGATGTTAGTCAGTGGATTGTTGTAATTAATGTGTGGCAAGGAGGTACAATTGAGGGATTGAAGTAGTGGCTTCAAAGGTAGGAGTTGAAGTATATCTTAGTTGCTCCATTTATTACTTTATGGGGTAGTTGGTTGGATTGAAAAACAAGCTTATTTGAGGGTAGAAATTTACATTCAATTTAGATATCATCTTAGATTTGTGTCATTTCTCAATTTTTTAAACACATGGGAAAGCTCCAAATGTTAGAATGATTAGGGAATTAGTTGTGGATAAGTCCTTCACTTGGTATTTTTTTTATGGATCATGTCAGGGGGTTAAATCCTTTTCGGTATTGGTAGGGAAGTATATTTTTAGGATCAACGTTATATTCATTTTAGTGCTAATGTGGGTAGAGGTACAAACAACTGGGATGAACTTTTATCTCTTTGAAATATAATGAAGTTATCTCTATACAAGGGCATTTCATAGGTGAAATTCTATGGAGACTCATTGTTGGTTTTTAAATGGATGAATGAAGAGAAGTCCATACTTGACATTTCACTTCAAAAATTGGCAAAACAACTTAAGATGGTCTCTCGGTATTTTACAAAAATCAAATTTTCTCATGTATATAGGGAAATGAATTTCATCATTGATTCACTCTCTAAGAAAGGTTTGGATCGGTCTCCTAGATTACTATATCTTAAAGAGTTTGAAAAGGGATCCATCTTAGAAAATTCTATGGCTATGTAATTCTTAAAATAGTTTTTTTTTTTTTATGCTTTTTTATATTATACTTAGTCAAAGTTAGATAAATACATACTGCAAAATGGGAGTCTACATAAATTCTAAACTTTTATATCGATTATAGTAGAATTTTTGAACTATTGAAATTTTATGGCCTCATGATGGTTACTATATTAGACAACCATAGGCTAGGGACGTTAATTTATATATGTGACAACTCTATCTAGCAAATTTTATATATGTGATTCAAATATATATTTTTGATATGTTGGAGAAAGTATACATGATGGGTATTATGTATCATGCTTTAAGCGCCTAAATAATATGTTTTTCATTCTCTTTTGAATAAATAAACGTGTTTTTGGATCTTCAAGGTTTTTTCCTCTCAGGATTTTATACTTTATGTTCAAATGCAACTTTAGCCTCTTGTAATGGTCTTCTTGGGAATGAGCATAGCTAACACGTCTCTCTTTAGAGATAAGCTACCATCATTCTAGCCAATAGTATTTCCTTGGTGTATTGTATTGTCTTTATATTTCATTCATTGGTATAATTTGGGTTTCATTGTATTATTGTGCTATGTACAATGACTCTATGTTATTTTTCCTATATTTCTATTTTCATTTCATTCTCCACATAATCTAGATTAGTGGTATCAAATAAATCTACTATTTTATGTATTTCCATACATATCCTTGATTAGATCAATGTACGAGTTAATCCTTGAACTAACTGAACTTGGTAACGACCACCCTTGTCATCCCAAGTAGCCTCCCATGGTGAATGAAAGGAAAGATTATGAAGAAATATATCCTATCAAGTTATTACTCAAGGAAGCCCTTGCATGGTAGAGGAATGAGATGATGGATAATTTAGCCAAATCCTTCCATGACTTTCAACGACAACAAAATCCCTATCAAGTTATTACTCAAGGAAGCCCTTGCATGGTAGAGGAATGAGATGATGGATAATTTAGCCAAATCCTTCCATGACTTTCAACGACAACAAAATCACCTTTGATAAGTAATCACTTTAGAGGTACAACACCCTTCAAGGTACAAGTTATATTTAACATTATTTTATTTGAAGGCCAGATAGATGCACATGATTTGGAGGAATGGTTCAGTCTAATAAAGGATTATTACTTTGTTAAAAAAAAAATGATGATGAGAATATCACCTTTGTGCTCCTCAAATCCCTTCCCCATGTCAAACATTGGTGGGACACTTACTAGGTGTAGAATGTTAGAGATGAGTCTGTGACATTTAGGAAGAAACCCACTTTGGTCACTTTTGTTGATGCCCTTGAGGAGGAATTATATCGTGTTGGAAACTATGATGACTAGTACATGAGATGGATGACTTTGTACTATGAGATAGACCAAACAATGTCGGAGTACACCAATATATTTCATACCTTGCACTTAAATCTAGGCATTAGAGACTTTGTGTGGCAGTTGGTTCTAAAATACTACAATGATATACACAAGTACATCCAAATAAACATGGATTTCGTAGACATCTCCTCACTGGGAGTTTCTTATCAATATTTATCAATATCCGAAAAAAATTTAGGAAGAAGAGTAAGAGTGAGTTTGGGTTTTCAAATCCACCACAATAGAAGCATGGTAAAGGTATCCATAAATCACATTAAAAAAGGATAGAGAAACGATATCCAACCTTAGGATAACCAGTCCAAGTCATAAGAAAATAAAGGTAACATGAAGTCAAATAAGGACACTAGAAAGTGGTGTGAGTTCCACTAAATCCCTTGGTACAACATTGATGAATGTCACTCCAAACAATCATTGTTGGCTAAGCTGAAAGATTTGGAATCATATTATGGCTCGAATTCATATTCAAGGCTATATAAGGGAAAACATATCATCGACATAAAACCCATTTCTACCTTTTATGTCCCAAATATCTAGTTGGATGAGCCTAAGGAAGGTGAACAACGATTCCACTCATAGATTTGGGTGAAGATAACTCCGGTACATTTCATTGTTAACAGTGGTAGCTAGAAGAACTTGATCTGGATAGAGGTCATCAATAGCATGTTATTATTTATGATGTTACACCCCTAACCATACACCATTGGTTGGTCGAGCTAGAGATGAGACATCAACGTTAGCCACAATGTTGTTTGTACTATGGCATCAAGCCCTTCAAATTTGAGATATCGTTTGATGTTGCTTTGCTTGAAGTTTGTGATGTTCTTTTAGGACAACCATATATGTAGAAACATCATGTCATTTACAAGTCTAACCACCATAGTGTCATTATTAATTTAGGAGGTTATCTCTACAAGGTACTGGAGGTAGTCCCAACTACCACAAACTATTTGATCTCAATGAAGTGATGCATGAAGGTAATCTATTAGATAGGGAAATTTATCCTCTTCGTGATTCAATTAGAAAGTGAACAGAACATCACCACAACTGATAGAGCCTCTACATGGGGTCTCTCTACATAGAAAAAGTAGGTGGACAAGATAGTGGAAGAATACATAGATATATTCACCTCACCTATAGGGGTACCTTTACATTATTAGCTAAATCATGCAATTGGTTTGAAACTTGATTCTCCTCTACATAAAATCCTTATATACAAATGATCACTTCTAGAGAACGAAGAAATAAAATGCTAGATTCAAGAACTAATTCAAAAGGGCCACATATGACCAAGATCCTCACCTTATAGGAACCAAATTGTACTCTTCAAAAGAAGGATGGTACATGGTGATTATGTATTGATTAAAGATCCTTGAATAAAATCGCAGTCAAGAACTAGTACCCAATTCCCCATATTGATGATCAACATAGTTATTGACTTGACAAGAACTATGACCTCAAAAAGAGAACTCTAACTCTAAAATCTAAATATTTTGGGGTCAAAATTACTAAAATCAACCTTTGAAATGAAAAGTGGTGCTACTACTAGCACCTCTTTTTTTAGGGTTAAAATTACAACCTTTTTCAACCATGGCCTTAACAACCTAATAATGTTGTTATCAAAACCTTAAACTCAACCCTCGAATTAAAAAGTGGTGTTATTGATAGCACCTCTTTTTTTGGTGGGGTGGGGGTTTGCTGAAATTACTACCTTTGCAACCATTGCATGTCAACCTTGTAATGTTGTGAGCAAAACCTTAAAATTAACTATGTAATCGAAAAGTGGTGCAAACAATGACACCATTTTTTTCATTGTCAAAATTACAACTTATTTGACATTGTAGCCTCAACAATCGGTACTATTGCAACCAAAACCTTAAAACCAACCCCCAAATCTAAAAGTGGTGCTTACAATCGCACCCTCCCCCCCACATTTTCTTACAAGGTTAAAATTGTAATTTTTTTTTAAACCATGTCCTTGACAATTGGTACCCTTGCAAGCAAAATATTAAGGCAATAGGGAAGTTGACATATCAACTAGTCTCCTTAGGGTCCACATTCCTTTGGTAACCTCATCTCCTAGGGTTAGGTTTTTGGATCTTTAGGAGTTTTTCCTCTTAGGATTTTATACTTTATGTTAAAAGGTAGTTTTATCCTCTTGTAATGATCTTCTTGTGAATGAGCATAGAAAACACATCTCTCTTTTGATATAATCTACCTTCATTTTGGCCAATTGTATTGCTTTGTATATTGCATTGTTTTTTTTTATTTCATTCATTAATAGAATTTGGGCTTCACTATAATAATGTGCTCATTGCAATAACTCTATATAATTATGTCTATATTTCTATGTGCATTTCATTCTCCATGTAATTCATATCAATGATATAAATCCTCAAAATAATAATATAAAGAGGTTGATATCTATGTTGATCCTCCATGTAAAAAGTAAAAAAAGTGGTCACTTTATTGATGAACGAAGAAGATGGTAATATGGAGGAGGATTTTATGTTAGTTCTTTTTTATGCTCAATAAAATAAAAATTGTGAATCCCAACAAAAATTTTATAGCCCTAAAATTCCCTAATCATGCATACATGGCATTGGCCTTCCTACTTGTATAATTTGCCAAATTACGGTGGTGGAACTCTATTTAAAAAAACAATTTTTAGAGCATGTACACGCCCTACTGCACTACTTCCCTCGTACATATGCTTGTTGCATGCTAGACAACCCACGTACATACGCTTCTTGCACACTAAACAACCCACGTATACCTCCAAAAGTTGCAAAAATTAAAAAGTTGTAAGGAATTCAGTGGAATTTATGGGCTATTGGAGGTTTCCCAACCAATTCACCTGCTATAGCCCTGTCTTCCAACCAATTCACCTGCTATAGCCCGTCCTCCAATTGAATAACCATCCTTTTTTCATATAAAAGGAGGTCTTGGGATCTCATTCCACAACCAAGCATTAGAACAGTGAAACTCTGTCCAATTTCCCTTCCTTTCCTTGCCCAAGCATTTGCAACCTTTTGTGAGTTATTGCCTCAACATTCCCTCTTCATCCCCTTTTCTTCCATACAATCCATTCCCTTCCCTTGATGTGATTAGTAGATTGTGAGAAGAGGCTTATTGAAGGTGCACTTGGAGCATTGTTAAGAGGAGCTTGGACCAAGTTCGCAGAGCGTCGGCCTGTAAGGATTGTAACCTTCAATCTTCGATTAATGAATAAAATAATCTATTTTCCCTATCCCAAATGATGACTTTTTATGTATTTTTTTATTTATACATAACAATTGATATCTAACCCTAATTTATGAATAGAAATAGCATGTTTGTAGCCTTGTTTTCCTAATTTTGGATGCAGGTAAATTTTGGGAGGAGACTTGCAGCCTTGGGAGCTACAGATCTTGAGGAGATCAACACCAAACGTTGGATAAAAGGTACGGTTATTTATCTTCTCTTCCACTACTTTATGTTCATCTATTTTGGTATGTTTGGGGTAGTGTAGAAACTAGATTGACTTTTAGGGAGTCATTTTATCTGTCTATACTTTAAACCCTAGTATAGTTATAGGGGGATTTTCCCGCTAGCGAAAATGACATCAAGAAAATATCACATAAAACTAACTATTTAATGGTGTTTTTGCATTCATTTTGAATGTAAAAAACTTTACAAACCTTAGCAAAATTTCAAATGCATGAAAATTTTAAAACCCTACCCCTATATGTGCCTTAGCATTAAGACTTTAATAAGGCATAGTTTTCCTCCATGTGTTGCTCATTCCTTATTTCATGTGTAGCTCATTCCTTATTTCATCTTTTCCCAGAAGAGATTTCAACTAAAGAAGCTTTCTAAAGTCAAATTGTTCTTCCAAAGGAATTTTTAATAGAGGGATTTTCCCAAAACTTGGTCATCCAAAGCATCCAGTACATATTACCACGTGTTTCATTGTTAATGGATGCCACATGTTTCCCTCCTTAGTATATACCAATTAGCAATAATCGTATTCACTCAATCTCACAATAATGCACTTGCTCCCATTAATGTCATCACCTGGAGTGCATATGCCTTGATGACATTGCCCTTGTATGCCTTTTTCCCAAAGAAGGGGGTAGTTTTTTTATATTTAGGATATAATGTTGACCCTAAGAGGATACAATGGTTCGATAGTCTCCTAACATGCCTTATCCTCCTCCTATTGAAGAGATCACAAGCTTGAGTCACATTGGAAGCCATAGCAGTAAGAGGAAATGATAGAGGTTAGGACATAATTTGAGCTTCATTGACAAACTTTCATTTATTTGGAGTTTCCATAAATTAATTCATTATTTTTTTATTTAGTTGCTTGAATGTTTGGAATTTGGTGGAATTTCATGTAATCTATCATTGACCTAGCCTTTGAAGGTTCCTCAAAGGATGTGGAAAGATTGTTCCTAGCGTCAATCATCTTTCCTTTTCTTTTTTGTGCTCTTGGCCTCATACCCATGAACGTTATTCTACTCTTTACGACATAGAACATAAATTATAACTTTATTGCATTCATTAAAATTCAAACGCAATTCACAAATTATGGCATATGTGTGAAACTATATGTCTAAATTACAAGTTTGAATATAGAACAATAAATAAGAATAGAGGATTTGAAATATTTAACTAAACTCTTATATAACTTCTCATAAAACAAATAGGCCCTATTTCCAAAAAAGTAAATAGTACATTTCATGTCCATATTCACCACAGTAAACAAATCCTCAATTCCACTTATTAAGAATGGTAGAAGTGTCATTACAATCAAGAGATTTCATCAATACTGCATCAAACCAGTTGAGAGAGTAAATAAACACTTTGAGATGTTTCCTGGCAACTTCTTGTGTGGAGAGAAATCTCAATCATGTGTAGCTTGTTCCTTCCAAATGAAAGAAATTCGGAGAAAAGAAAAAAGAGAATGAGAATAAAATATATAACAATAAAGTAATTGTAGGGCTTCTTGCAAATCTTCTCCATCCCTTCCTTATCCCTTAAGGATTGATGGTTACAAGGAGGAATAATAAGTAGAAGCTGAAGAGGGAATTAGTAGTTCTACCCTCCATGAAACTTGAAAAATACCTTAACATCTAATAAATGCATGTGAAGAAAAATTAATGACAAATATGAGATTTGAAAATCATGAAATAATATTAATAGAATGGAACCCTGACCAAGAGCATCAACAACTCTTTTTCAACAAATAGGTGTTATTCAACAATAGATTCAAATGCCTAAGCATGGATGAGAAATCTAGGTGTAAATGAAGTAATATCCATAGAAATTGGTAGCAGATAATGAAAGGGTTACGGAGCGGAACAATATAAATTCGATTTGAATGATAATTATCGTTACACTAACTTTACAATTTTTTTAAGTAATAGTGGCATGCTTTCCTTTCTTGTTGTGATTAGCATGGGTCGTGGGGAAGGACTAAACTCCCACTACCACCCTTAGTTGCACCATTGTAGTTTTTGTTAAATCATGGGCATGAGATGGAGCCCCATGTAGCATATACTTCTGCATTAGTAAGAAAGCCATGGAAACCTTGATGAATTGGGGGCTACACACCCCTCCAACCTCATTTCCCTCCATCTCTAACACATCATGAAGCCCACCAAAAGAAGTAGCCCAACAAAAACCTTAAAATCCAAAAAAAAATAGCTCAAGACAAAAGACAATTTAATTATGAGAAAATCTAGAATTAAAATGGAACATATTAGAAAAACTCAACAATTTCTTGAAACCCTAGTTATTGCATAGATAATTGTTTAGAAATCAAGCTCCATACTAAAACAAATCAACATGAAAGAAATACCCTAAATTAGAAAGAAGAGAAATGATAATACCATTATTGTGGATGCACAAAGGTTGAAATTTCCATTGTTGCACTTGCAATGCTTCTTATTGTACATGTCGTAAGCTAGGTATATAGGGATGAGTTCGCATTGACTTTGTATTAGTTTAGGCATTGACCAAAAAAATTTAGACATATTCCTAAGTTTAACTATATCAAATCAAATTATTTATTTCCATATTATTTCAAAAATTATTTATCTATTAAGTGATTGGTCCATCAATTGAATGTCTTATTGTAGAGGGGTCAACGTTGTAATCATTATTTTTTTTCTTTCCATGTATGGAATCTAACAAACCTTATCATATCAAATTTAATGCCAACTAGCTTTCCTTAAATTTCACATTATTTTATTTTCCATTGCCAAAGTTTGTAAGTATTCAATGTTGTACATGTTGATCGCTATATATTTTTAATTGGAATTAACTTTGAAACAAATCTCAACCTCTAAGTCACCTCTGTCATAATTTTTTCACACATAGCAAACATAATTCATTTGTCGTACATATACCATTTCTCTTTATTTATAGTGTTTTTTATATATTTTTACAATTTTTTCTTATTGATAAAAAGATCATTGTAAATTTATATTATCTTTTATAATGTAAACAATTTTATATCATTAATGTTTTTCATCTTGATAAAACTAATACTTTAATTTGTTTTAGTAAAAGCTTAATGCATAGTACTTAAATAATTGATTTGTGATCATGAAAAACATGGTAAAAAGTTTATCATGAGTGATTATAAGTTGATAAGAGAGCTTGCCTCTCGAGATCTGTTAAACTCATGAATCTCTAATGATGCTGGCACTTATCTAACCTATATTTATAATAATAAAACAATAAAATAAGCTATAGATGTGTCTATCAAAAATAAGCATATGTCATGAATCTCTGGATGTTTCATGTTAATTGATACTTATCACATCACATCATTAGTAAATTTTGAGATACGGATGAAATATTTCATTCCGGTTGATTTTGACAGATTACTCTATACATATAGATTTTGTTATACAACATACATCACAATGAAAATAAATACAAACTTATTAAAATCTTATTTTTTAAAGTTTATTAAAATAAAACATATATTGTAATCATCAAATCAATTTAATAATATTTAGAAATGAAATTGTTTTTCATTTATTATATAAAATAATAAATTAATAATTTATTATATAATTTTCAATATTAAAGTAAATATAAATATATAATAAATTAATAATTTATTATGTAATTTTCAAACTTAAAATAAATGCAAATACCTTGATATGTTGCATTTCTACATAGCTACAAGTATATGTTGTGATGCAGCTTTGTTTATCTTACCTTCAATACTTAGAATAATCTTCCATTTTAAACCATTAGAAGAAAAAAACAACTCATCAAATTTGATGAGAGAAAAAAAGATTCAAAGAAGTATTTAGAGGTGAGAAAGGAATATATTAAAAAATGCAATTTAAAATCCATTTAGAGATTAGGAAGGCATATATTAAATCATTTAAAGTTTTTAAGTTTAAATGATTAAAATCAATCATAGGTATGGGAGGTATGGAGAGTAATTCAATATTTCGAATATGAAAGGATAAGTAGATTTTCTTACCCATTTATTAAATCAAATGAAATTGATATGTGTTGTATTATCCTTATAGTTACGTTGATTTTTATTTTTAATTAAAAAATTATGAAGTATTATATAATAGTTTATTTAAATTTAATTAATTAATATGATTAAAAAATTATAGAGTATTATTTAATGATTTATTTAAATTTAAAATAAAAACTCTCAAAGTAAAAAAACATTACTTTGGTATAAGGATTTCTTTTATTTATTAATTATTATAAATTAATAAATTATGGAGTATTATATAATATTTTATTTAAATTTAATTAATTAATATGATTAAGAAATTATGGAGTATTATTTAATGGTTTATTTAAATTTAAAATAAAAACTATCAAAAACACTGTTTAATTTTTTTAATAATTTAGTGTTAAAAATGAGAATACAAAATTTAAATTTATTTAGTTCATGTGATTAAATAGTAAGTGGTTTATTAATTGATGAGATCCAAGTTTGTAAGCATAAATATAACAATTACATGTAGTGTTATCTCCAATAAATAAATGGGAGTTCAAAATCCAGGTTGGTGTAAGGTCACTTTTTTTTGGAGATTTTTTAAAGGTTATTAGTGCCAACAAGCTGGCTTTTCACACCATGTGCATTGATGTTGGCCAAGTTAATAACCCGAGAGAGTAATGTCATGTCTTATAATTAAATTCCCTTCCTTTAGGCATGAAGGAGTTTTTGTGAATTCCTTTAGTTGTATTTGGTATCCAAGTACACATAGATCTTTCTCTGAGTTCAAGACCCTGACAAACATGGAATTTGACCATTATCAATGGTAAAGATGACCCTAACAAACATGGAATTTGACCATTATCATTGGTAAATATGACCCTTGTTATTTCACATGGAGCGAAGCCATATGCATGCACTATGCTTGCAATAGTTGTGGTCAGCATTGTCAAGAGGATGCCTCAAAAGGCGGTTGATGGGTTGAGAGCATTTGGAGATATATGTGCTAGCATGAAACAATGATGTGGAAGATATTTGTGGAATTCCTTCACCATTGTTGTAACCTTGCAAACTATCTTCCACTAAGAGAGTCAACATACAACCTGACTTTGGTTCTACCACCTACTAACAAACATCTAGTACAAAAATCCACTATAATAAGATTGCAAGATATTTCGGTCATAGACAAATACATCATGATTGTCTACAATGGAATGTAAAACTCATTTGATGCATCCATACACCTTTTTGCAAATAATATTTTGGTCTCGCAACATAGTAGGAAAATATTTTAGGCATTGAACAAGATAATAGCATGTAGCATCACATAATGTCTTAGTTTTGGTATCCCTAAGGAATATTGTGACCACCAATTGGGCCAAAGAATACTTTTATGTATCAGCCAACGAGTTATGATTGTGACCACCAATTGAGCCAAAGAATACTTTTATGTATCAGCCAACGAGTTATATTGACATGCAATTTGTGGATCCAACTAGGATTGTTTAACGGGGCACTAGGAAATGTCACCCAAAGGGATCGGGCCCTCTGAACTTGCTAGCATATGTCATTGTGAATTTTAATACTTATATCATCCCACCATGGGACCAATTCAGACAAAAACAATATACTAGTCCCGTCCTTAAAGCATGGAAAAAATAACAAATCCCACTCAAGATGGTGTGGGCCTTCACCTTACATAAATCCCAAGGTGAACGACAAGAGGTAACCTTCACAACAACATCACACATCAAATCATTAGAAAGATTGCAAATATAACCCTCCATGCCATTTGAACATTTTGCAAAAATGAAGGACAGTGCTTACATCGCACTAATAAAGAAAGAAGAATCACTCTTCGTTGCTTTGTCAATTTGACACATTTTAACTCTTCTTGTATCAATAAACCTCTTCCATATACCATATACCTTTTGCATGAATACATACTCTATGTGTGAATGTGCTCCATGACTATGTACTATGTACATCGTGTATATGTACTCCATATGTCATGGATTTTTCTTGTTTCTTATAACACTGCAAATGATGTACATTTACAACCCACTCCATAATATGTTTAAAAAACATTATTATACTATGTGCTACTAATATAAAACTATTTGAAAAAAATAAGTGATTATCTTAGTGCCATACCATGATGCTATGAGCATTTACAAAAAATAATAAATAAATAAATAAATAACTACAAAAAATTATCTTTTATCCTTATTTCTTTACTATAAACACTTATTTATTTTTATGTCCATATCAATTGTAATTTCTAATAATTTATATATCGATATATATAAAGAGAGTATTATAAATTATTTCATGTCCTTTAATGTACGAGGATTTACTCCCTCTTTTCAAAAACACACGAGCCTTTTACCAATTTAAGAATCCCATAATAATAAAATAATTTTAATAATAATATATTTATTCTACATTTAACAATAATAATATGAAAACTGGAAACAAGTCAACAAGGAAAGGAGAAAAACGTACATCAATATCTTTATATAGAATACCCTCTTACTACCCCTAAGGGAAAGAAGTGTGTACACTACCAAAAATATCGCCTCCCATAAAATATTTCAACATTCTCATTCACCTATTGAAAAGGCATGCCAATTTTAATTGTTCCTACAAAGTTATTGGAAATTGTCACTCCACGTATATATACTACAACTTTTAAAGGGTTTTTTAAATATCGTGACTATCAGGCTATTGAATAGAGACTAGAATCACAATCATTAAAAGAAGTAATAAAACTAAAAGTGATTAATTTAGGGTAGTGGACCCACTCTAAGGGTGGGGGTGGCGGGAATAATAGAGAAAACATATTATGTTTTGAGGGTGGGAGGAATAATAGAGAAAACATATTAGGGCGGGGGTGCGGGTGCAAATAATATGTTTTCTCTATTATTCCCCCCACCCCCAGGACCCACTCTAAGGGTGGGGGTGGGGGGAATAATAGAGAAAACATATTATGTTTTGAGGGTGGGAGGAATAATAGAGAAAACATATTAGGGCGGGGGTGCGGGTGCAAATAATATGTTTTCTCTATTATTCCCCCCACCCCCA
>CBVK0100485292.1:0-18688 GCA_900067695.1 Picea abies
ATGGGGATTAATCCTAATAATAAAATAACAATAATAATAAGAATGCTTTTCGCAGTTACATTATTTCAACATATTCTAGTTGATTTATTTAATCATTATGATGACTTAGGCACACATCCATTGTGGCTTGTATTAACTCACAAGTAAAGGCTTCTTGCACATAGCTAGGAAAACAAAAAGGAAAGAAAAAAGATGCAAAATGTATAAGCAAAATATACAGAGGCCACAAAAAGAGAAGCAGAGAAAAAGTCAAAGTTGATGCAGAGGCTAAAGAAGAAAAGGTAAAGCTACATGAATTGACTAAAAAAGAAGTTGAAGCAAATGTTGAGGAGCATAAGAGAATATAAGAATATCCAAGGAAGAAAAATCAGAATGATGTTCAAGTGGAAGAGGCAATAGAGGAAGGGGAAGAACTAGCAGATCAGAACAATGATAATGAAGGCAACATGGAGCAACACAATTCTTCATTGATGGAAGAAGTATTCACTACTCAAACCTTTGTACCTTTGGCCCAGGCATGGTTGCAGGAGGTGATGGCCCTATTCCAACACTAGTAGATGAAGTTGTTGATCTATAATTATTTTCAGTTGATAAACAAAGTAGGAAAATTATAAGGTTGAAGCATAAAAGAAGGAGAATTAGCTTGGATTTTGAAGTGATACTTCCCTGAGATTGCGGTGATGGATACAAGAAAGTTGAGTTTTTCTTCCTTTGCTTCTGTTGATTCAGCTATTGCACAAGATAATGTTCATAAAGTTGTGGATGTAGAGAAGAAAAATTGCACAAGATAATGTTCATAAAGTTGTGGATGTAGAGAAGAAAATGAAAGAATATGAAGGAAAAATCACCTTGTTGGAAAACCAAGTTAACTATAACACATCCAATAAGTATCGAACTTCATATTTTATTGACTATGCTTTCAAGGTGAAAAATGAATTGAACAATGTACAAATACAATTCTATGGCAAAGCACAACATGTATAGGCCTGGGGTCAAGAGATAGTTGATTTCATGACCCATATTCAAGCATGGGAACTTGACTATCAATAGGCTCGATTATAGTTTGATAAAGTGACAGACTGACAGTCCAGCCTAGAAGAAATCCCTACAAAAAACTATTCCTCACCCCTGAAGCCCTTGAAGAGATATTTTGGCTCAAGATACTAGAAACAAACAACTCACAATGCTTTCAAGGGAATTACACATGAGGTAGAAAAATTTTCTTTATTGTGGTAGGTTATAGAGAATATGAAAAATAATTTCCATTTTCCCTCTTTTGGAACAAAAGATAATGTGTTTCCATAGGTACATGCATCTAAGGACATGGATGATTATATCAACACAATAAGAAAATATATCATCTCTCTATCTGAAATTAATGAATCAGCCATCTAGAATTGTATTGAGGCTCCTACCAAGGACATATTATTAATCAAAACTTTGCTACTAAGATGGAGACTTTTGAAAAAGAATGAGGTAGAGTATTGGATCTTGAAAATCCCCTTTTAAACAATACAATTTTCTCTAGGGAGATGCATTGAATCAAAGTTTTGAGGTATGGACTACTTATGTAAGGAGATGTAAGAAAGAAAGAGTTGAAACTTTATCAAGCCGAATGGGGTAATCTTCTAGAGGAGACGATTCAGACAACTAGGGAGGGGAACTCAATATACAAGAAGGGTTGAATACTCAATTGCCTAAAACATATGGCAAGATCTTGAAAAATGCATTGGAAGTTCAAATTAGGAGAAAATGACAATACAATAGAGGAACCCAATGGGTGAGAAGAGGAAATAAAGAATAATCTAGATGTAACCAAATAATGGATTCTTTCCTCCTTTTCCTTTGTATAAGAGGAATTCATTGTTAAAGAGATTTTTTCTTATGCAATTTTTTAAACTCTTTTGGAAAATTAATGAATGAGAAGCCACCATCAGCCAAACTATTTTGGAGAAAAACTTCAGTTTTGAAGTTTATGATGCGTAGAATTTTTTGTACTAGTTTACTGAATTTTGAAATGGTGTCGGCGTTTGCTTTTACATGAGCAACTTGTCTTATTTTGTTTATCGAACAAATTGTTTGTCTATAGCCATAAGCATAGTACTCTAGTCAGTTTTTCATTTTCAAAATTCTTTGTTATAAAATTGATTATTTACATTTATATTTGTATTTCCTTGGTCACTTTTATTGTTCTTTTGTTGTTGCAGGTTAGTGTTTCATTCATGGAGGCTAGTGTTTCATGGAGGAACCTCCATGAGGAATGTTAGGGCTTCTCCCTTCCATTCTTCTGCTTCCTTCCTCTTTTAATTTTTTTCCCTTTATTAATTTGTCAGTGTTTATTGTTGTTTCTTGTTGCAGATTTAATGGAGAAAAAATGGCATCTTTGAGGGTCTGTTTAATGCATAGATCTAATTCATAGGTGTGGCCTAAGGAAGGCCCTTGAAATATTGCAAGGAGATCTAGATTCAAATCTTTGCACCCATCTATTTCTCATTACTTATTTTCTCTTTAGTATTATATGCTAACATTTATCTCAAATCTACATTATTCATTTGTTTGCATACATGGATTAGGCTAGTTTCAATTTATATATGCACTTTTAATAACATATTTTTGTGACAATGTAGCTCAAGTAGCTTTCTTTCATTTTTTCAAGTGATTTGGGTTCAAATCCCAACATTCCCTTACCATTTTTTCATTTCTATTTTCATTTTTTATCACTTTCCATAAATTTTAATTTGCACAACTAGGTTAGTCTAGTTTTAGTTAAAATCTACAATTGTAATGACATATTTTTGTGGGAATGTAGCTCAAGTAGATCTTTTTCCTTTTGGAAAGTGACCTAGGTTCAAATCCCAACATTCCCTTACATTTTTTACCATTTTTTTTTTATTTCTGTAAATTTTAATTTACAGACAGTCAACACTAAACCCAATGCTAAACCCAGCACTAAACCCAACACTAAATCTACCACTAAACCCAATACTAAATATTAAAAGTAGTTTAATTTCGACTTAGTTATAGTGCATTATTAGTGTTACCTATGTTCCTTGGTTCCTCCTTTGCAACCCCAACAATGGTTCAAATGGAGATTGGTAAATTGGTTCCTCCTTTGTAGCCCCTATTCTAGAAGAGAGGGAAATGTGATGGAAAATGAAAATTCAATGTTGTGAAATGGGAAAAAATCATACAATCAAGTTATGAGAACTAAGATTGTTTTAAACTTGGCATGGACTGAGAATTTTTGAAATTGCACATGGTCATGGGATCACGACGAAAAATCCAACTTACAAAAGACACAAGATATTACGCAGTAAAACCCTTAAAAGGAAAACATCCATATAGAGAGAAAAGGAAAATCTCAATTATTCTCTCATCTCAATAAACTTAGTTTAGAGAGGATCTAGGTCCATTTATAGAACAATCAACTCAATGCTAATTACTCATTTATTTGTAGTTCACAGACCCACTTGGCCAAATTCTCCAAGTTAAGCTTACTAATAACTCAAGATCAAAACAATGCATGATAATGTCAAATTTCCATAGAAATTCAATGCATTCAATTTCGGATATGAAAAGTACTTCCAAGTGACCTCAAATAGTAAACTAGGGTTATTATCACTGAATAATTTTACACTGAAATTATGACAAAAAATTACATCGGAAACATTAAGATCGAAGATAAATCATCCATAAACAAGAGACACAAAATTTTTGTTCTGTAAAATTTATGATTGAGAATTTATGAGGAAATAAACAGTCCTCCTGACAAATCACAAATTCAACAAAATCTTGAAAATCTTCCAACTTGAAAACCTGGTACAAACCCTAGCTAGCTGAAACTTGTACAACCTGTTGACGTCAGACATACCACTATTGTATGGCCTGCTAATGTCAACCATATGAATTGTTCGTACCACACATGTGGTTGTCCTCTCTTGGCAGAAAAATCAGAAAAACAGAATGTCCAGAAACCCTAGGCCATATTTTCCAAAGTGAAGAATTTCCTTGTTGAAATTGTGCCTCCCAATCTCCTTGGCACAAGCACTCACTCACTTATGCCAACTCCATAATGCCACAATAAGATGTCAAGTGTCTCATCACATTGTCTCTCCTTTTATAGGAGTCTAAAGTGAGCTTAAAAGCCCTTAACTTACTTTAAGGATCCCTTCACTAAACTCAACATTAAATTAGAATTTGTTTATTCCTTCATGTGGGTGTAAAGCCCCAACATGTGGTTGTGAAGCCCCAGCTCAATATACAAGGGGTTTTCACCAAAATAAAAATGCAATGTGAGTGCCAACAAAGATTCCCACATGCCCAACACCAAGGCCAATGTGGGAATACCTCACGATGCTACAAAAGCATCAATAGATAGGATCAAGGTAAGTTCACTAGAGTGTCTACCTTATCTTGGTAATTAGAGAGCTTAATTTTGATGATCATGAAGTGCATAAATAATTATTTATGTGCACAAATAATTATGCACCAACATCCCACCCCCAGATTTACTTGGAGATGAAGGGAAGTAGGCATTACATGTCATCACCCCTTAATGGAAACATCCTTCACACCTAACAAAAATTGCAGAGGAAGGAATGTGGCTTCTATCAAGGCCTCAATGAGGTATGACCAATATTTGAGGCAGTGTTAACTAGAGAAGTGTAAAAAACACAAGCACTAAATCGGTCAAGATGGTAGAATCCATTTGAGATGAAGAAGATTTGAAGTAAATGCACCAAATGGAAAACCTATCAATGACCAACACAAGTGATCCAAGCAGAAGAGGGTGCCAGTGTAAAAAAGGTTCAACAAGTGCTTCACGATAAACAAGAAAATACCAAAACTGTCAAGATCGTGGAATGTGTCGATGTTGAAGATGATTTGTCACATATGCATCAAAAGGAAAAAAACCTTTAATAACCAACATAAGTGCTCTAAATAAAAAAAATCGTGGCACCCACATACAAGTAAGAGAGAGAGGTTCATTAAAGACTCAATGAAGACCAAACTATGTGATCAAAATGAAACAAACCTCCAGAGTAAAACACCGCTACAAGGCAGAGTAGTTAGTGTCCAAGAAATTATCTTGAACAACAAATGAAAACAATTTGTAGAATGAAAGAAAATATTGTTTAAAGTGACACAATGACCGATCATCAATGCACCCACAAGACATTTGGATCATGGGATTCGAACCGAGATTTTTCCTCTTCCTCTTTTTCACAAAAAAATTATAGGAAGAACTCCTACAAATACAAGAAGTTTAGTTTGAAGATTGATCCCAAAATGAGAGCAAAAGAGCCCCCTTGAAGTAGGGAAAGAGTGCTCTCTCTGTTTTGAAACCGAAGAACATGTAGATGTAGATAGAGTAGAAACCTTAGTGTGCTCCTTAAAACAGGAGAACCATAACCAATGCCCTAATGAAATGGCTAAGATGTGGACTCAATTGGGTGATTAATACCCTGATTATGCTTTCCTAAGCCACCACCAATAAATCCCATAAGGAAAATTAATTTGGAACCAAAACCAGGTGTCACTCAAACTCGTCAAACAAAACAATTTTTACATCATCACTAGAATCAAAATAAGTGGAGGAAAACAAGAGGCAACAATGTCACACCCTAGAAATTTACAAAACAAGGTATGTGCCTAGACTTTTGTAACAAATGCAATTCAACAACATCATTTTTTTTAATTGAAATCATGTACATCACTGCAAAGAATACTTAGAAAGACACAATATACAAAAATATGCATTGAAAACCACTATTGTATGACAAAGTTTTAGTAGTTTGAAAAACACCTTCAATATATGGACCCTGAACCCTAAATGTTAATCTAAGGTGGCACATGGAAGTATATGATTTGTCCACTTTGTGATTATTGTACAAAGTACATGGTAGATGTTGATTGTGTAGAATTTTATGTGGTAGTGTTGACTCACTTGTTGAGGTGGTAGAGCCTGAGTGGTAGTGCTTGGTAATGACACATGTCCTTGTAAGCTATGTGGTAGTTGACATGAACAATTGTTCATTAACTCAACAGCCAACATGAGAAGGACAAAGAGTTGAAATCCACATATGACAAATAATTATATAATTGATAATGAGTGAATAAGATATGATATATTGATTGTTGACTCACTTGTTGAGGTGGTAGAGCCTGAGTGGTAGTGCTTGGTAATGACACATGTCCTTGTAAGCTATGTGGTAGTTGACATGAACAATTGTTCATTAACTCAACAGCCAACATGAGAAGGACAAAGAGTTGAAATCCACATATGACAAATAATTATATAATTGATAATGAGTGAATAAGATATGATATATTGATTGATATAATGCCATATGACGATATACTTATATGCGTTGATTATTCATGATGGTGAACAATCATGTGCCTTAGATAGGTCATGTCCCTTGCCTAGGTTATGTCTTTTAGTTTTTTTATTATTATTTAACATTTATTTATATATTTTATGTTCATTACATTGCCTCACATTTATGGAAAAGATTACTTCATTCTAGCCTACAATGTTTTGTCATAATTCTATATTCTTGGGATGAAGACAAGACGATATGATCTTTGAAGTGTGGAGTAGAATTGTTGAATTGTGAAAAGGTCTGACCTCCCCAATTCGATCTTATGTGGAACTATGCGTTTATGGGGTTCTCAAGATGAACCTTTTGTATTGTGATTCCCAAGATGACTTCTATTTTGACACTGAATTGTACTAGAATTAATATTCTTTAGAAGTAATTCAAATATTGCCTTTTGTCATGAACAATGTTGATTCACTAATTTGTTAAAGTATAAACTCTTGGGATTAGGATGTTTATAAGGTGTCCTTGTAACATGATCTTCCCTCATCATACTTGCAGTGTTTTCGTGATTCAATGTTGATATTATGTCTTCATACACTTGTGTTGCTCTATTGATCATTGAATTTTTATTAGTAGAGGCTTGGATTTCCATTTTTTGGACTTTGACATCTAAAGATATCCCTATTTCAATTAGATTTGCATCTTTCTGATTTGTGATGTTGATTGGATCTCTATTGGTTCCTTTCTCCATTGCTTGGATTTTTACGTCTAAACACTTCTCTAGTTCAACATTGTAGGCATTGTTTATTTATCAATCAAAGATTCATTGTTGGTAAATCATTCTAAATTTCCATGTTGTGACTTATTTTCACTTTTCAACATCTTGATTTGAGCAACCAAACTTTGATTATGGCTCCGGAGACTAGAAACTTCCTCTTTATCAACAACTTTGCCAAAAAAAATATCTAGTGATGTCGATTTTTCTATTGTGATTTCTGATTGAACTATTTGTCAATTTTTAATTCCTTGATTTGTGCGAGCAACCCCTAATTACAATTTTTTAGGAAATAATTTTCTTTGTTTTTCTCTGACAAGTACTTATAGAGTTTTATCCTAAGGTCTTGATCCTCCAATTGTAATTTTGGTTAAATTAGATTGTAACATAAGAATGGTGCTTGATGCTTGACTTGCAAGTCAAAATTTATTTCCTTCAATTCTTAGGCTACATGTTCTTTCTTGTCATTTACCATTTCTTCTGTTAAGTGGTTGTCTTTATTTTGAGTTAATTTTGATTTACTTAAGTTAAGTTCCTCTAATCATTCACATAATGTCAACTAGGTCCATTGATATCACCATAGCTTTCATAAGGATCCTTTCAATAATAACTTTAATACCAAGTGGGTGCACAAGGTGCAAGGCACTGTGAAAATTAATATCAACTTCTTCTAGTCAATGTTGTTCGAAGGCAATATTATCCATGTATTTTGCTTAAATAGTTTTGAAAACCCTTTTATTTTGCAACACATGATTTAGAGTTAAACAAAGAACCTACTCAACCATGGACGAATGAGTCATGATAGTTAATAGTTGTGGCAGTTACTGAAGACTGTGCATTTGACCCGAAGATTCCTTATTATTTGGCAATGACAATGACATGACAGAAACAAATTACTTAAATTATTATTTGTCTAATTACTTAAACTTGCAATGGCAAATGTTTTAGTGACAACTCTTCATAAAATGGATTAATATTTTGGATAGGTGGAACTTATGGACGAGTGTGATGACTTAAAACAACGGTTCTTCATTTACTTCCGTAATGACACCCTTATTTATGTTGTCATTTTTTGAACCCATGATATCTACTATAGTTTTGGGGCTACACACAGTTGGGTAGTCTCCCATGTAACATCAATATCCCAATTATCTGTATAATCCTCCTACTGGCTTTATTTATTTTATATAAATTGGTGGTAGAAAATGATATGGATGTTAGTTGCTACTTTTTTTTTGCTTGCTTGTTTTTTCTTCAATAGAGTTTTTTATTTTACGATGCCATGTAATGATATATTGATTGATACGCATTGACTAATCATGATGGTGAATAATCATGTCCCTTAGTTAGGTTGTCTTCTAGTTTTATTATTATTATAATTTTATGTTTATTTATATATTTTATGTTCATTACAATGGTTGTGTAAAAGCCATGTGCACCGCCATGCCAATCCTACTGAGGTAGCATCAATTGGTTTGCATGTGTGGTAGTTTTCATGAGGTGGATGTTGTTGGTAGTCTAATGAGGAAGGAGGTTGCGTGTGGGAAGGTGAGGCAACCAATGAGGAGGGCCCACCCACTATCTCCAAGAAAGAGGTGAGTAGTAATGTTTGATGGTGGCAAGGGGCCCCACCCACTATCTCCAAGAAAGAGGTGAGTAGTAATGTTTGGTGGTGGCAAGGGGCCCACGTTAAAGCTCTAAGAAGATGATGGACATTGTCGTAAGTGGGTTGACACCCACATGGAGGATGCTCCATCAAGGTGGAGGGTGTCATCACCGAGGAGCATTATGTGGCATGGAAGCCACATGAAAGGGCTTGTGCATAGTTGAAGTCGACAAGAAAAGGTTAACACGGGGGGGAAATGAGAGGATTGTCCTTGAAATGTACAACATCGGTGTAAAAAGAGGACATGGTGTAAAGGGGAGGTAATTTGCAACACAAAGCCACAAAACCAA
This sequence comes from Picea abies, assembly GCA_900067695.1. NCBI lineage: Eukaryota > Viridiplantae > Streptophyta > Pinopsida > Pinales > Pinaceae > Picea > Picea abies. The sequence goes on from CBVK0100485292.1 coordinate 9,058, forward strand.
GTGACCACAACAAACAAGGGGCATGCCCAAATTTGTATATTGAACAAAACATATGGGTTCAAAAAATTTAGAAATTAAAGTAAATTAAATTAAACCTTCATAATTTGCTTGAAACTAGCAGTCTAAAATGCTTGATCTAAATACAATGATTGTTTTGCACCAACAAATAGTCAATCTTGGGTATTTTGACAACGATTGAGGCTATGGAATAGACAATTTAGTGCTAAGATGCACCAGTTTGTTGATTTGAAGCACAAGTCGTAAACCATCAAAAGTATACCTAAGGAGAAGCAATGGTTTACATATAATGTTCCTTGGAAGGATAAAAGGAGTACCTAGGGTGGTATCCAAGGGGATAATGAATGTAATGTGACCGTAATCATGGAATAGACCCACTTGGTAGTTGATGGATAATAAATAGGTTCATTGTGTAATTGAAATGAAATAATATAATAATAAGAGGTAGATGACATATACCTTAAGAAAGTATAAATACACGAGTATTATTGTATTGGAGATATGTTGGATGTATTGTTTTGTAGCAAGCATGGGTTGTGGAGTGATTTCTTCAATAAAGAGTGTTTGATAGTGTTAATCTACCTTAAGGGTTCTTCTCTATATTCTTATGTTCTTTATGATGTGAATGTTTTGATAATTCTTATATTTTGATCTTTTATATACACTGGTTCACTACATTAAATTTTAGATTGAGAATAAGCAATTTGATAAGTGCCACATGCAGAACATGCAAAATTTGGATCTCCAACAACACACTAAATGGAGCCTAAGATTTTTTATTACAAGCCCTCTCATCATAGAATTAAGCATGAACTTGCTCTAATACCATGTTCGAAATTACATATGGTCATAGGATCATGACAAAAAAAGAAAACTCACAAAGACAAGATATTATGTGGTAAAACACTTGAAAGTGAAACATCCATTGAGCAAAGGGAAAGCTCAATTATTCTCTCATCTCAATCAACTTAGCACAATTAAGACACGGGTATAATTTATAGTGTAAGTGAATGCTAACTACTCACAAGTTAAGCTAACTTACAAACTTGGGATCACAACAATGCACGATGAGATCAAGAGAAGTTAACTAAAGTGTGTCAACTTTATCTTGATAATTACAAAGCTTAATTTTGATTATCCCAATGTTGATTTGCGATGATCATGAGGTGGATAAACAATTATTTATGTATGCAATTGTTTAGCACAATTAATTATTAATGTACATGAATAATTATGCACCAATAGAGAATAGGTGGTGGAAAGAAGCCCTAGTGAAAAAGATTTCCATATGGTAGAAGGAGATCCCTAGGAATCCCTATCCAAGGAAGGCATGGCTCTCTAAATGAGAAACATATAAAAGCCTCTCCACACATAATATGAAATTCCCTATCATGGATCCCAAGTAATGGCATTGATGTCGAGATGAAAGAATATGGGATTTTGGTGAATCCTCCATTACAAGAGCTCCCAAAATTGACACACATCCTTAACTCATTGGAGAGGAGAGCTACAACTCTAGGAAACATATCTCAATGGAATCCATATAGAAGTTGAAAGAGTTGGACTTAACCACCGCAACTAAGGAGCATTGGAAAAGCTTGTGGAACACACTAAGTATGGCACCAATTTCCAAGATTCAGTGGGATGTGAAACTGAAGGAAGAAGAGGTGTATATAGTCAAGGAGGATGTTCCACAATTCACTAAGCAAGTCTTGAGTTGATGACCTCCCAAAGGGAATTTCATCTAGGACAAAGCAAGCACATCAAAGGTAAACTTCTTCATCTAATTACTCACACATAACAAGGTGCTAACTATAGAGAACCTACATAAAAAATGGCATAATCGACCCTTAAATCTATTACTTATGTTGGGGAGGAGGGTTCCTCCCACCTCTTCCTGGATTGCCCAATGCCAAAGAGCACTTGGGAGATTGCTTTTTAGTGACTTATTCACACCATTCATGGTCAAAACTTGGTCTAATATACTTCTTAATTCAAAGACATATCCCCCAACATTAGGAGGAAAACCCTTGTTGGCAAAACTATGCACATTGATTTCTCTCTCTTGGAAGGTATGGACAACCAGAAATAACACAGTTTTTTAGTATCAAAAGAAGGGAGAGTGAAATAGCATTAGCAGTTGTAACACTAGAAATGGAGGGTGTAAGGGCCAAAGGCACTTGATATGGCTAGACAAAACCCAAGCAAGGGAGGGAAACCAAACCAAACAATCGATGTCAATCCACAGCCAAGCCCTTCAAAGATGCCAGAAGCTCAATTTGCACCAAAAAATAAAAATGGACAGCTGATTTAGGAACAAGGGACCTTACCTTCTTTTTCAAACAAGTAGCCAATGACAATCCTGGGAGATCAAGCACAGGGAGAGTCCTCTTCCCATCGGGAGGAAAATAGCTCATGAGCTTTGCCTAGGATATGGGGATCACAATAAACAATGTAGCATAAGCATAAAAAAAAGTAATTGTCGAGGAAATGTAATTGGTACAACCAAACTATAGTCTGGCATAGTTCTCAGCTGCCGGCATAATTTATTATACCCATAAATCAAGTGCACCTACGTTAAGCACCTATATTAAGAGTAGCTGATCTGTCAAGACTGTAAATACATACACAACACGTCAATATTTGCATAAGCCATAACTGCCAAATAAGATTATTAAATACAGTAACCATGTAAACGCTTTTGCTTTCTATTGGAAGGTCCTAAACAAATCTATAACTTCGTCATTACCATAGACAGTCATATTATTTATACATGATCAGTCCCCATAAAAATTAGAAAAAATGAATTATATTACTAAACCGCTTTCCGAATTTTATGAATAATATTAGTCTACAAGTACAATGATGCAGCAAAAACAATGTCTCTTTTAATTCTTGTAATAGCCTCCTGAAATTTTAATTCTAGCTGAACCTCTCCTACAGATTTTGAAGCTAGTACTAGCTGCTGAAGAACTTCTTCCAATCTTCGAATGGCACGAATTAAACTACCCTCGAAGACCTCTGTAATTTTCATTACTTCATAGAATTTTGCCCCTTTTGCCCATGCATAAACTGCCTCCATAACGTCTGGACGGAAAGAGTTCACATAGGCTTCCACATCAATTTGCACCTGCAAGGAACAAGCACGACGGAAAACAGAAATTAGTTCCTTCCAAGCACTTGCTTAGCAGTTAAATTAACTTTGGAATATGCGGCACATCTTTTGTAGGTCAATACAGAAAATAAAGATGGTGCTACCTTGCATTCAAGCTGTACTTTGCCTATCCTTCGGGCAATGTCATGTAAATGAGACAAGAGACTTTCAAGATCCTCTCTTATTTTTGGCCTGTCTTTCAATTTCTCTTGCCAGACAAAACATGATAAAAGAGAAACCAATTGCTCAACTGTGGCATCCTTGAACACACCACTGAACATGAGTTCTGTAAGAGCTAATTCATCAGCACTGCTAATTTCGCAGGCAACCTTTCCTTTGAGTTCCACGACGTCATCACTTGTTGCATATCTGCATTGATTACAACCATAGGATTTCCTATTCTTAGCAGAAGCATCTTAAGAGCAGACAAAAATATCATGTGAGTATCTGAAGTCTAGGTGCTTCCACAGTTGTCATTAAGGCAAAATATTGCGCTAAAATAAAAAAAAATCCTAGGATTACAAATCATGGTCACTAGTAAATATTCACCACAAACAAAAAATGCAACCAATTTCATAATCCCTTCTTTATCTAATGAATATATGAATAGAATGCAACTAGTGTGTTCTAAGGGTCATTTCTGACATACTGCTATGTTAAAGAGTGCTCAAAATTTAGAAGTTAATATTAATTGTGAGACCTTGCACTAATAATGCTAGAAAATCAGTCAGGTGACTATTCTTGCACAATTACAGGAATCTATCTTGGCATAATAATCTGGGGAAGGTCCTGAATCAATATTGGAGTAAGGGAGAGTATAAATGGCACGTGGGAATATTTAATGTAAAGCTGTAAGCCCAACTTGGGTTTGTTGGAAATTTGGACCTTCTCATTTTTCTCTCAAGGAGTTACTAAATCTCATAAATGTTGTTGCTCTGCATAAATATTGTTGTTTCTGTTGCTGTTATAGAATCGCATTCTCCTCTCAACTAGTCTATGGACTGAATCTCAACTAGCAGCATATTGTGACCCTAAACTGATAATATGCATACAAATTGCACTTCTGTGCATCCAATGTATTGTTGTTCTCTACATACAATTTACTGTTGATTCATATGAAGTAATATATCTTTTAATGTTGTGAATACAGAAAATATGATACATAATAAGTAATATGTTTTGATGCAATAAATAATATATACAGAAAATATATGATATTTGAATCATAATGTACTATGTAGCAGATGGTATAGGTGATACATATGATACATAATGTGTCATATATCATACATATGATACATAATGTGTCATGTATCATACATATGATACATAATAAGTAATATGTTTTGATGCAATAAATAATATATATATATATATAGAAAGAGAGAGAGAATCATAATGTACTATGTAGCAGATGGTATAGGTGATACATACAATACATAATGTGCCATGTATCAAATGTGATATTTGCATTACTTATTGCATAAAATCTGAATTTTTTATGGTTTTTTTCAAATTATGAATATATTCACATCTTTTTATACCTGTCATTTCCCATCTGTATCCAAATCCTGGCTTTTCAAAAATCTGGCAGATCCATATCCATATCTGGATCCTAGTAGCTTAGGTTGTCATACCCTCGACATACTGACAGAACCGAAGAGCCAGGTTGAAGAAAGGCAGCATAAAGGAGGTAATCCAATGCCATAGAGGAAGAACCCACCAGAAGAAACAAAATGACAGACAGAATACCCGCAAGAAGAAACAAAATAACAGATAGACATGTCATACTGAGGTATAGAATACCCATGCACAGAGGAGCATTGGAGTGAGAGAAGATTGACAAAGCTCGGCGGCATAAAGGGGCCTACACAATCCTTGACACAGCAGTCTATACCATATGCTTCCATTTCTGTGACATAGATTTGCCCAGAAGATTGTAACCCATATCCATCTGAAGCAGAACAACCCTAGTAACAGGGAGAATAACTAACAGAGAAGAGTTATGAAAAATACCAATGTATTTTCTGTCTACCTTTTTTCTGTTGATAGAACACAATGCTCTAATTGTTCAGGCATGAAGACAGTATTCTTATAAGAATTTATTCTGTCAAATTTAAATTTATGTATAATAAAAAAGGGGAAGGTATACACACACTTTTATTTTCCAGAAGCTTGAGAAGGTTTGGCTGATTAGGCAGTGAAATTATTTATGTTTATAAACCCTCTTATACCCCCAGAAATAATTATCCCAGATTAGAAAATCATGGCACTTAAAATGTTCAGTTAGAGGAATTTATGAGTTGTGACAAACATTAATTGTTGGAGTAGAGCATTTCAAGGTTGTTTTTACAGATGCCCAACTTCTATAATAATAATAATAATAATTTATTTTTAAGGTCACAGCCAAGCCAGACACCAAATTGGTGTATGAGACCCCCTTGTTTGTGTGACAAGAGACCCCCTCCGCGCAGCAATTTGACTACTAAAGTCTGCGGAGGTATACATACCCTACCCCCCTATGGATTTGGACCTGTGACCTTTAAGGAGGAAACACATGTTCTTAACCATTAGGCTATAACATCTATATAGCAGAATAAGAGCTTTCCATAGAGCTTTCCATTTAGAGTGTCCTAGCTTGTGTTAACCTTGAAGAACATGTTGTACCAACTTCTGATATTCTGATTGGTATGTACTTATAACTTCGTTTGACGTATATATGAAGTGTACCTTGCTATCCAAACTTTGTGTACTTGCAGATCTAATTTTGGTGATTGAATAGTTTTTAGTGCTGGCTATGTATGCTGATTTAACATAACAGTGAGAACATTTTGTTGAGCAATTTGACTAGTAAACAGAAGCCAAGAGGGCATATTTGTGGCTGTAACAAATCTATTGTTCATAAGTAATTTTCAGATATGTTATATGATGGAGGATTGTGCCCTTAGGGTTGTAAATCTTCTCCCCTTGAAGTACATTGTTTCAGTGCTTAGTTTTCTTGGGCTACTCTATAAGATAAGATAATTCCATCATTGTCCAACAAATGACCACAAAAGTAGGTCAATAGAACTAAAAGATACATCCAGTGTGAATACAATGTAGGAGTGCTAAAGCAACTCCTAGACAATGTTGAAAGGAAGAGAAAGAAAGTGAAAAGAGTGCAGCATATATAAGTGTCTAGTTATGCAGATCGCTAAGTCTAACCAAAAGCTATATAACAATGGTACAAGTGGAATGCTACAATGGGAAAGTCCAAAGCTAGAAATCTAGAAATCTCAGTGATTAGCAAAAGAGAGATGGTGATGGAGATCATGTCAAGGTCTCCTGATCTTGATGGCGGAGGGGGAGGGGGGACCACAGTACTAGCTCGCTCTCGATGTCATTTAGCATCATGGGTGGATCCCACTGTACGATCGTGTGGGTTGTAAGAATGAGGAAGCCTTGCGCTCCTACCATCCAAGGTCGAAGGAAAGAAACTCCGAATAGAACACTAGCTACTTAGCTAAATCTATGGGGGTAATCCAACAAGTGAGAGTCAACCTGCTCTAAAACCATCTAGAGTTGGTTTGTCTATCACTCTGATGATGTGTGATTTGTGGCCTAGTCCAACAACTATAAATAGGCCTCAAAGTCATCGGTCGACCACCCAAGGGGGAGGTCAAGGGGAGACCGAAGGTCTCATAGCTCTATGATTTGAAATACTTTGAAGATCTATCGATCATTTGTTGCTCCAATCTGAGCGGGCAACATGAAAGTATAAGGTGATCCTTCTGATCATCACTTGGTGAGACAAGGCATGCAACAACTGAGATATATGACTAAGTATCTCCCTAATTAAGAGAACTAGGCATCTTTGATCACAATATTGGAAGAAAGTGGAGAGGGAGGTCCCAGAAGTCCCTATAAAGGCAATAGTAGTGTCATCTAATCTCAAAGTAAAAGGGGAACCTGAAAATGAGGTGCACCTCTGTCTCTAGCTCCTGTAAGTGGCACATCTAGCAGATCTTGTATAGTTGTGGGATATGGTTATCGGTCTCCACCCGAAATCTACAAAAGCCAGCCCAGAGCTAACCCAGTGGGATATTGAGTGAATGAAATATATGCTGCTGTAATTTATATTACAGATTCATCCATAAAGCTGGAAGTTCACAGGTCAATTGGCTCTAGCTTGAGTGGTAGCAAGGATAATTGTTATCCTCCCCACCCAGGTTCAAATCCCACTAGTCGCATGTTTGCTCTTTGTGACTCGATTGTTGATAGGGGCTCTTTGTGAGCTAATGATTGATTAGGGATAGCAAGGTACCAAGAATCTATTCTCTCCTATAGGCTTGAGTGCAGGAGCATGGCAACATGAAAAAAAGGTTGAAAGTTCACAAACAATGTATACGGGGAACCTCAAGTTTTGAGGTGAAATTTCCAAGTGTCTTAAGCACAGAGTTGGTGAAATTTCCAGTGTTGAAATATTAACACTTGGACAGTAAAGTTGAAATGTAATAAAACCATGATGTCTTGATGACTTTAATAAAATGATATTAGGGCATTTGTTAATAAGTGGTTCGGACAATTAGGTAGTATAACCACCAAATTGATTTTATAAAAGGGGATCACCCTGATTGTATACAGTGATTTCTTGAATAACAAAATATATCTTTTTATCTTTATCTCATGTATATCATGAGAAGTCCAACAAAATATAGGCCACAAAAGATTTGCAGTCCTTTGTAGGGAGATGCTTTCGCACTCCCTGTGCTCTTATCTTTCATTGTACATTTTGCAGTCCCATTGACTAATCTTGGATACGAGTGGACATTAATTTATAAATCAAAATATACTACATACAATGAAGTTGTACTCATCATATTATCTTTTCAGTGCTGTTATGGTGTAAGTGCATTGCTCATGTAAGAATATATCATTCATCTTTCATGGCCAAATTATATCAAAGTAGCTACAATGTAATGAACAACAATTGGAAATAAATCAGATGTTTTCACGATATACCCTAATCTCCGAAGCACACGCTTTCGAGCCTTCAACTCATCTTTGAAGGCCAATGATGTCGAAGCACGGACCTCCCTCCGGGCAGCACGAACCATTGCTGTTAACTCTTCCTTCTTTCTTAGTACTTGTAGGCGCTTCTGGAGAATGGGAGACTTGGAAACAACATGTTTAGCAAGTAAGCCTTCTAGGGTTTCTATTCGGCGAACAGCCTTCTTATATGAGCTACTTTGTACCTGAAAAATACCAGAAAATTGTCGTTAAATTGATGATAAGTTAAAACCAAGTTCCAAGTACCAGAAACTATCTCTGATGGGAAAAGGTGGACATGTCACCTCCTACCTGCATGTCATCTTCTGGATCTAAAAGTTGCACACCGTCTGGAAAGCGGTTCAACACCTCCTGCACTTTTTTCAATGTGTTTTCACGAGCTTCAACGGATAGTAAGTCCTTGGGTATATAAATGCGGATAGCACTCAAGCTGTCAATCTGTTTAGTGGCATATTGGATACAAAGGAAGTCCGTATCAGATCAAAATGAAATAATTATTTCAAAACAGCAATACAGGTACATTTGTTAACAGGCTACTAGCTTATGCATCTTTCTGGGAATTGTAAGTATTGGCATGCAATTGTATAGTTCGGAAAGAGTGGTAACCTGAGAAAGTGGTACAGCAACAACAAGTGGCTCACCAGGTTCTGTCAATGGAACAGTCTGAACAATTTTTCCCCGGCTATTATCTTTATTTGCACGGCATTTTGTTAGAATATCAATAGTATACTGTGCATCTTCTGGCCTTACATCTGTATCATCTGCATGTATTACAAACACAGCATCGTCATTATTAAATTATTAATAATGTTTGCTGTATACAATTATTAATATAACAAATAATTCCAACACAACCTACTTTCATTTTCAGAAAAAACCTATATTTCAATTCGTACATTAGCATTCATGATCTTAGGGCTAATTCGGTAGTGATGGTAACAAGGCCTGATTCCGTCATTATTGACAAAATGGCACTGTATACTCCGGAAATTGCAGCTTTGATGATACCCCAAAATGAAGACTATTTATTTCTCATCCAGGATTCCTCAAATGGGACAGATAAAGATTACAACCATCATAAGATTGTTCTACAAGAATGAAAAGGGTCCACAATGTTATTTTTGCCTGCTGCTCATATAGTTGCAAAATACATGCCTTGGCTGTCAATCGTGGCTCTTCTGTATGAACTATAGGTTATTGTGCATTAGGCAGTTGTAACTTGTAACAAATGGTTATGATTAATATTTCATAGTCAACATGAATCTGTAGAAAGGCTGACTCAAGTTGTCAAGATCTCCATACCCATGATTTCATATATATAGACCAGTGTTACCAGAAGCTTCCCCCCCCCCCCCCCCTACCGCTCCACCCTCGGAACCCCGCTCCGAGTGAATCCTCCATGGAAGCTTC
>CBVK0100485293.1:0-18688 GCA_900067695.1 Picea abies
CATATTGTTCATGACAATATGTTGCTTTTTGAATAGTTTCTTCTAAGGTCCTTGGCTCGTCAAATTCAATTCAGTTCCGGTATTCCTTTGGGTAGCCCACTGATGAAGTGTTGCACCTTCACCTTCTCTACTTTGATGTAGGGTACATATCTCAATAAGTCAAGGAATTTGTTGACATATTCCTCTATAGTGAGTTTCCCCAGTTTGAGTTCATAAAACTCTTTAGCCTTCTCGTTGAAATATTTTTTCGACTAATACTTCTTCTGGAAGTACTTCTCAAACCATTTCCAAGATAGGTCCTCCTCATGGAACCCTTTCATGTTCTTAAGATCTTCCCACCAGATGGAAGCTTTTCCATTCAGGTTGAAAGTGGCCACTTGGGCCTTCAAATTTTCTGAAAAATCGTGGACTCTGAAATATTTCTTCAGTCCAAGCAGCCAGGCCTCGGCTTCCTCTCCCTTCTTTATCTCATCGTCGAAGGAGGGAGGTTTGGCCTTTTTGAATTCCTCAAATTTATGACCCTTGGAAGTCTTTTGCTGCTTCTGTTTTCTTCAAGAATAGGAACTGGTCCTACTGCTGGAGGAACCTTCTGAATCGCCAGCTTCCTTCTCAGTGGAATTGTCTGGCACTAGTCCTTTACCTCTGGGATGGAACTTTCTTGAGGTTCTCCTCTCAGTATGTCCACTGACACGACCATGTCTCTGCATCTCGGTTTCATGCTGCATTTGTCGCTGTAGGTCAGATAAGCTCTGCAGTAAAACTGCATTAATTTCAGTTTGCTTTTCTTGCTCTTTCATCATCCTTTCATTGTCGGCCTTGCAGCTTTGCAATTCAACCATGAGACTCCTCACAGTCTCAGCTAGATCTGGAGGGGTTCCTATTGCTCTTCTTTCGTTAGACTCTTCGTCTCTATTGTGGGAGCCTTCTCCCATCTCTTGGTGAGTCACCATTTTCTACATCTGTAGATTCCCGCAGCTGATCGTTCGCTTGGGTGAAAAGACAAACGCTAGTTATTAGTCAAGAGTTAAATACATTTTATAATCTGTGCATAATTTATAACTCTTTCACATGCATACACAGTTGGGTTCTCGTTTCCAAGCTTTAATCCTGGACAAGAGAGTTAAGTTAGGGGGTTACTCCTCATAGGAGTGCTTCGAACAGAGCTTCTGCGCAACTCGTTCATGAGCCTAATCAGGCCGAGTGTTGTAACCATGCTCTGATACCACTTTGTCACATACCCACTACCTAAATAGGATTTTTCTGGTCTCCTACCGAATCAGAACCCCTAAATATCCATGGAGGCCCAGCGTAAGCTGGCTCTTTCTCTCTCTCTCTCTCTCTCTATTCCCATGTGTTCGCAGGTCACGATCACAGTTCAAATAAATGCAGTGTCTCTTGTATTTCGTGTCTCAACACTACGGTAATGTCAAACTGTTCGGCTTTGCAACCGTCGAACCCTGATAGGGCTAGCGACCGACCAATAGGGACGAATCCCAACAGGGCTAGAAAACAAATAATGAGAACAGGCCCCATCGCATGGTTAAGTGGAGTACAGGTGGTAGAGGGGGGAGTGCGACACAGTAGTCGACATGACAAGAGGGGGCCCCACTTCACACGCCACACTATTCCGGACCCCCCCCATTAAAGGCAGAATGGCAAGGGGGGTCCGGAATCCACTTGAGTGCTGTTGATCATGATGAGTTAATCTCGACCGTTCTAGAGTTGTGCGTCCAATCCCAGACCCCCCCCCCTACCACTAAAGGCAGAATAGTAAGGGGGATCCAGAATGGAACCTCAGCCGTAGATATGGGTGGTTGGACTTTGGCCATCCAGATCTGCTTGTCGCTTATCCTAAGGCGTATTCATGCCCTGGCTTAAATTTTACGTCTCATCTCCACATATGACGGTCATTACAGACCCTGAGATCCTCCAAAAGAATCTTGTCCGTTCATCGGGGTTTATCATCATGAGAGTCTGAACTCTTGATCACGGGACTCCCGAATTCTTGATCCCCATTTCCTGATGCGGTTAATCTCTTGACACGTAGCCTCCGTAAATCGGACGGTCCACATATGTCCTGGGGTTTCCACCATGGAAAGTCCCGATCCCTTGTCGCTAAGACTCCTGATCTCACGATTCTCTATTTCCCGAAATGGGATATCTCACGATGCGTGGCCTCTATTAATCGAATGACTCAGATCTATCCCGGAGTTTTCATCATGGAAAATCTCGAACCATTGTCAATAGGAATCCCGATTCTGTGATTTCCCAAAATGGGAGATCTTACGACATGTGGCCTCCGTCAATCAGATGGCCCAGATCCATCTCAATATTTCCACAAGGGAAAGTCCTGATCTCTTGTCAACAGGACTCCCGATTTCCCGACTCCCAGTTTCCCGAAATGGGTGATCTCTTGACACGTGGCCTCCTTAAATTAGACGACTCAGATCTATCTCAAGGTTTTCACCCCTATACACTGGAGTTCTAACCCTCAGGTAACTCCTGGCAGATCCAACGACTGTCGGGTTTTCCAGCCTAGATCTGACAGCTCAGATTGGCTCCTACCCTTGCATTCTTCCACGACTCCCTGGACGTGGAAAAATCAATGGTCCAGATATTCTCATGGACCCTTAGGGATCTATGACCCCGATCTCTTCGCTACCCACAAAGACACAGAGAAACCAAATGGTAAGGCATTTAACACCCTACTTTCTCCCACTAATCTAATGGTCGTGTGTGACCGTAGATTTCCCGATGGGATCTCATCCGTCGATCACCACCTATCAGGGTTAAGGCACTTAAATTCCTACTTCCTCCTACCAAACCTAATGGTCATGAGTGACTGCAGATTTCCTGACAGAATCTCATCCATCGATCAATACCTGTCAAGGTTAAGGTACTTAACACTCCATCTTCTTCTTCCAATCTGACGATCGTGAGCGACCATAGATCTTCTGACGGAATCTCGTCTGTCGACTTGATAATTATCAGGGGTTTCTTAAGGTCTTGTGCCTTCATGTCCCCCTTCCCAGTTCTTGATGGCCTTTCCAAGAAGGGTATTTCTATGGGGAGGTTCACCCAGGGTACTATCTGAGGCAGATAAGGGTGTCTTTCTCCTGAGAACTAGACATGAAGTCTAAGTTAGATCAGTATACATATAAACAATGATTTAAGAGAACATAAGCCATATGTAGTCTTTTCATCTAAACATACAACTACCATTACTGATCAAGACACCATACAGACATTCTTACAATGAAATCATTCACAGTTTCACAGCTTATGAGCATAATCATCAGAATAAACATATATATATATATATATATATATATTACAAATCTAACGGTCATGGGTGACCGCAGCTTCCCCGACGAAATCTCATCCGCCGATCACCACCTATCAAGGTTAAGGCACTTAACACTCCATCTTCTCCCTTCTATCTGACGGTCATGAGTGACCACAGATCTCCCGATGGAATCTCATCCGTCGATTTGATATTCCATCCTTAAGCTGCCATCTTGGGTTTTCAAGAGGATCGTTCCTCCTCATGCAGGGTTACTAAGGCCTTACGCCTTCATCATCACCTTCCTGGTTCTTGATGGGATTTTGAGAAGGGCATCCCTATGGGAAGGTTTACCCAGGGTACTATCTGAAGCAGATAAGGGTATCGCTCTCCCAAGAACCAGACATGAAGTCTGAATTAGATCAGTACGCATGTAATTAAAGATTCAGGAGGACATGAGCCATACATAGTATTTCCATACAAATATAAATCTACTAATACTGATCAAAACACCATACAGTCATTCTTATAATGAAATCATTCACAGTTTCACAGCTTATGAGCATAATTATCAGAATAAACATATACATATATTTCAAGATGCCAGAGGCAAAACACTTATTAGAAATAACACCAGGGGTCAAGCAACTGCTGAGAGGGGTGCTCGTTTCCACCCAACCGTAGGGTTAGCGACTCCTAGCGGATTTACCACTAGCCACCCCCGAGCTGAGACCACGATGCTATGAGACTGCGTCTCTGTTTTCCAGTGACCAGGAGCAAAGGTTACAATCCTTCCTCTCTGCTATCACTCACTCTCCGTAATGCCAGAGTTCTCCCCTCACGTCTGACCCCTAATCACTTCTACCCCACACCTTATCCTCTTGCGAGGTTGCGTGGCACAATTACCCTCACGCTGGTCAAGCCTAACGGCTCTATGGATGGGTGGTTCACCTCCCATCCCTCATTAAGCTATCTACCTACCAGCCTGAAAGACATTTAATTCAGGGATAGCGAGCCACTTTTGGTTCTCTGGGCTAGTGAAGTCCAAATACGGTATTTAATTCTCGGTGGAAGTTAACGCCACCTTTCCAGGTGCCTTCCACTTCCATCATGGTCTCTTTTTCTGCACATCCCCTCTCAGTAGTCCTGCAATAAAATTCATAATGTTATTCACATTTATTGACCTTTTCCTCAAGGTCCATTTACATCACATATTCACATTTATGAGTTTTCCATAGTTCTTGGCCAGTCCAGTTATTTTTACAAACTGGGGGAAACAGGGTGTTATAGGCAGCCCCTGATTGGGCCACATGGTTTCCTCTCATTGGGCCATGCTGCCCCCTTCCAAGTCAACATGCCATGCCAGGCATACGGACTGCCACATGGCACGATCCAATTGGTCCATGAATCTATCCAAAAAGCCAATAATCAGGTGACACGTGGTAGCCTTTGGTGTTTCCATGTCATCATGTTAACATCATGCTGACATCAACATGCCACATGTCACTTCCCTTCTTCTGCCACATGCACTGTACGAACAATGATGTAATCTGTACAGATGCTGACGTCAGTAGTATGGATGTTGGCTCATCCCCTACTCATTGGGCTAGGTTGACCAAACTTTGATCACAAATATATTTCAATCCGTAACTCTGTTTGATGAGTCATTTGCGCCGTTATAAATATTGCGACACACTCTTCACAATCATGCCATTTTCCCTGAGTTTTGGGAACTTTGAATTTTTTCCCTTTCTCTATCTACTAGAGCCATTCTGAGCATTCTGAGTTGCCTCTATGAGTTCTAAGTTGTTCTAATCCTTCTTTGGATCCTTTTTGGATCATGCCTTACCACTGAGAGCCTTTTGGACCACCAAAAGCTTTCATCAATCAACAGGTAAGTGAGGGAAGAGTCTCCTCACTTTGTCCTTCTCAATCCACTTTGCCTTTCTTGGATGTGTGCCTTTTAATCCTACTCGAAGATAATCAACATCACCCTTGCGTGAAGTCCTCGTCCTCCTGTCTAGGATGATATCTTCCTGTAGCTCATCCAAGTACTCAGGTGCAAATTCATCAACTAAAGGTATTGAAACTTCCTCATCTTGATCCATGATCATGGGAGGCTAAAAAAGTTTCAAGTTCTCAACATTCACAATTGAGTAGATTTGCATGTAAGGTTGAAGATCCAGATGAAAAGCATTGGTACCACTTTTCTCCAAGATAGTGAAGGGTCCATAACAAATGGGCTTGAGTTTCTTACCTTCACCCTTCAATCTCTCCTTATTGATGTGAAGCCATACCCGGTCTCCAATTTGGAACTGATGATCAACCCTTGTCATGTTGAGATTTATATTGTGCTTGACTTTTCTCCAACCGTTCCCTGACTACCTGATGTATCTGCTAGATCCTTTGGATGAACTTGCGGGCTCTATCCTCTGTTCGTTCTTCATTCACATCAGTATTTCTCCCATACATTAAATCCAAAGGAAACTTTGGTAAGTACCCAAAACATGTCTCTAAAGGTGAAATTTGAGTGGATGAATGTAAAGCTCGGTTGTATGCATGTTGTACATAGAGTATCTGTTCATCCCATAAATTAGGATGCTTGCTGCAGTAGCCTCGAAGAAAAAGTACCACTATTTGGTTTACCACCTCTGTCTTTCCATCGGTCTGTGGATGGAAAGTAGTGTTCCTCTTCAATTTGGTGTCCATCATCCTCCACAAGCTAGTCCAAAAGTCCCCAAGGAATTGAGTATCTCAATCCAAGACAATGGATGTGGGTAATCCAAATTGAACCCAAACATACTGAAAGAAGAGATTAGCAGTCTACTCAACAATGGTATGATTTTTACATGGTATCAAGATACACATCTTGCTTAACCTATCCACTACAACATACTAATAATCATGACCCCCTTTGGTTATTGGTAAACCCCCCTACAAAATCCATGGAGACACTTTCCCATGGATGGGATGGAACATGAAGTGGTGAATATAGCCCTAGTTTTCTATTAGTGGGCTTACAAGTAGAACACATCACACACCCCTTTACATATTTAGTTACAATTGCTTTTATTTGAGGTCAGTAACAAAACCTCTGCAAATGAGCCATAGTTTTTCCTACCCAAAAATGCATAGACACAAGAGAAGTGTGAGCTTCTCGTATTACATGGACTCATTCACTTGTAGGAATACATAGCTTTCCAAGATGGTAGATTAGTTTTCCTTGCAGACAATAGTTCTTTACCTGTGCACCAAGGGTTAGCTTCGCATATACTTCTTTAAAATATTCATTGATGGCATATTGTTCTACATAGATATCTTGAGATAAATAAGTATTCTTCAAAAAAATAGAAGCAACAATAGGAGGTCTAGAAATCATATCAGCTACCTTGTTACTTGTACCCTTTTTGTACTTGATTACCAAATGAAATTGTTGTAGAAAACCTAACCACCTGTAGTGTCGATATTGTTGCAATTTGGTCTGTGCTTGAAGATACTGTAAGGGTTGGTGATCTATATGTATGATTGTTTCCTTCCCTAACAAGTAATTATTCCATTTCTTTATGCTCTAGACTAATGCATACAACTCTTTATCATATGTAGGTTAGTTAACAACAACTTGGTTAAAAGTTTCAGAGTGGTAACAGTTAGGCTTACGATATTGCATCAATACTGCACTCATAGCGTATCCGCTAGCATCTATCTTGATCTCAAAAGGCCGTTGAAGATTCGACAATGCTAATACTGGTGCGGTAGTGATCTTCTCCTTCAAAATGTTGAAATATTTTTTTTGTTTTCGTTCCCACTGAAAAGTGTTCTTCACACTGGTTAAGGCATGCAAAGGAGCTGCTATAAAGGATAAGTTGGGAATGAATCTTCACCAATACTGGACTGCACCCAAGAAGCTTCAGACTTCGGTTACACTTTTTGACTCAGGCCATTTTACAATTACATCAATTTTGGAAGGATCAATTTTCAATTGTCCTCCTCCTACAATATGACCTAAGTACACAAGTGCAGTCTTGCCAAATTCACATTTAGACAATTTTACATACAAATTTTCCCTTTTCAAAGTATCCAATACTTGTTTTACATGCCTCACATGCTCATCCCAAGTCCCACTAAAAAAAAATGTCATCTAAATATACAATCACAAAGTCATATAGGAAAGGCCTGAATACATCAGTAATCACATGCATGAAAGTTGTCAGAGCATTACAAAGCCCAAACGACATAACTAACCACTCAAACAATCCCTGTTTGGTTTTAAAGGCAATTTTCCATGCATCCTGTTGTGCAACTCTGATTTGATGATATCCATTGCGCAAGTCCAACTTAGTGAAATAAACAACATTCTTCAATTGATCAAGTAAATCATCTATGCGAGGAAGAGGGCATTGATTTTTCATCGTGATTTTATTTAAAGCCAAGTAATTGACACACATTCGCCATGTGCCATCTTTCTTTGGCACCATCATGATTGGAGAACCACAAGGAGATGAACTGGGCCTAATGACCCCTTGAATCAATAAGCCTTGTACCTACTTATTGATCTCTGTCATCTCCACAACTGACATCCTGTACATGCCCACATTAGGAAGAGGAGAATCCTGTTGAAGATGTATCTCATGTTGATTTTCCTCTTAGGAGGTAATCCATCTAGTTCCTGAAAAATATCATCATACTTAGAAAGAATATTAATT
The DNA here is from genome assembly GCA_900067695.1 of Picea abies. NCBI lineage: Eukaryota > Viridiplantae > Streptophyta > Pinopsida > Pinales > Pinaceae > Picea > Picea abies. Next base: position 7,987 of record CBVK0100485293.1, read on the forward strand.
AATTCCTTTTTATGAGATGGATCACACCCTTGGAAAGCATCGGATGTCTCGAAATCTTTCTCTCTGATGACCATGAGTACATATCTCTTATTAGTGTTTATGAGTCTTTTCATTTGCTCTGCACTAACAAGTGTTGTATTTACCCTCATGTTGTGAGCTCTAACAATATATTCCACTCCCCCTTTAGTAAGGTGGTATTTGTTCTCATGACGAAAGAAGATTGCTTTTCTATCATAAAGATAAGGACTTCCCAACACTATGCCACATATATCAAGTGGTACAACATTCAAATCCATTTCATCAATCAACTTTGAAGCAATAGAAAATTTAATCCTACATTGTTTGGTGACATTAAGTTTTTCTTTATCACATACCCAACCAAGAGGATAAGGCTTTGGATGTGGTTTCCTTTCAATACCCATCTTCTTGAAAAGTGCTTCAGATATTAAGTTTACTTGGGAACCCAGATCAAATAATTTATCTATCTTAGTATGTTTAGATACAACTCTTATATGAAATAACTCATTCCTCTTTCGCTCATCAACATGAGATTCATCAATGGAACTAGAACTAGCATGAAGATAATCTTTACCTTGTACTCCAACCGCTGTGATCTTTCCTTCATCTCCAGAATCAGAACCAAGATCTTGTTGCATTGTAGCAACAGTCTTTGTATTCCCCTTTCCACCGAATTGTTTCAGTTTCTTTTCTAGATGTAGTTTCCAACATTGTTCTTCTTGTCACTGTAGCGGTCTTCTTTTCCTTCATTTTAAACTTCTTAAAAGTCTTTTGTGGGAAATTGGAAGGTTTCTTTGTGGGATCTTCTTGAACATGTTTCCCCCTGTTTTCAAGCTGAGTGGCTTGCACACAAACTTCGTCAAGACTAGTGGGGTTAAACAAGAGAAAAGTATGATGAATATAACTGTGAAGTGCGCCAATATAGTTCATTAAAGTTTCATAAGAATCCAAAGGAATGTTCAATGCAAGAGCTTTCTTCCTAAATTCTTCTATGAAAAATTGTACAATTTAACCTTTACTTTGCCTTAAAGTTTTCCATTCCATCATTGCTTTATGTAAATACCCTAATGGATAAAATTGCTTGCTTATTACTGATTTAAATTATGACCATGAGGAAAGAATATTACCACACTTACTTATGTCCCAAAGATTTCTCTCCCACCATATGAGAGCAGTGCCTTCCAACCGAAGAGAAGCCAGTTGCACTTTAACTTCCTCTTCATCAATATGATGGAAACAACAATACACTTCAACTTGTCGGATCCAATTATCTAGCTTTTCAGGATTAGCATCTCCATTAAACATAAGTAAAGCAAATTTTACATCAATCTTTAATAATGGTTTCTTAAAAGAGGCTTTATGGCGTGAATGATGAGAATGATGAGAATGCTCAGAGGAAGAAGAACTAGAACTTGAAGGTGAAGATAGAGGCTCAGGAGGATCTCCTCTTGACCCTTGGTTTACTAAAGCATCATCCTCTACATGTGCTTCCTTTTTCTTCCCTTTCTTCTCCATCCTCTTCTCATAATCACCATACATTCGTTCGACCATTTTTGACATGCGATAAAAGACCATGTGAAAGTTTTTCTCATGGTCATCATGCTTGTCCTCTTCTGCCATTTTCTTCCTTATGGATGCACGACCAACTTTGGGATTGAAATTCTTAAGAGTTCCTTCACCTTGCTTATGCTTGGCCCTAGTAAGCATTCACACTCAACAATTCAAGTCAAAGAAGACTGATCTGATACCAACATGATCCAAGATCTTTTCATCGTGACTTATAAAGAATTGCATTAAATGAGCATAAATTAAAGTGCACCATTAAAGAAGGGAAAACTAAAAAAATGAAGAGACATAAGCATAAAATCTGAACAGAAAAAATTGATACGGATTTCGTCCCTAGTGGACTACGTCTCCGGGTCCTGCTCTCAAATGGATAGGCTCTTTCATTAACTCCGCAAAATAATTTGGAAAAATACATAACTATACCTCATTCTAAAATCAATTTGCAGAAATAATGATCAGATTAGAAAACATACAACACCACTAAATTCGTGGCATCAAATTACCGAAAAATGACTTTCTCCACACCTCGATCTGACTCTGGCATTCCCAGGGCCAAGAAGAATTTTGTCTCCATTTTTGTGCCATTTGAAACCTGCAATAATGACTGTACCTCCCTAAAAAATCATGCCCAACGGTCATACATTTCGCACCTCCTCCTCCCGTGGCTGGGAGGAACCACCTTTTAATAAAAAATGCGGGCGATATGTACCAAGTGGTACCCGCGGCCTAGTGGTTAGGGGAAGAAGTGTTAAGGCGTGGGTAAAGGCGGAGGTTCCAGAGTCAATACCCATGGACTCCATTTTTGGTTTATTTGTTATATGAGTTATATTATATATGTATCCATTCCGCTAACTTTAGTGGTGCCACTATAATGTCTTCTAGTGAGATTTAACGATGACTATAGTTGGTGTGGTCTGCTAGATTTGACGGACCTGCCACTATTTTTTTGTTTCAAAATTTGTTCATGGGCCGTCCTTTGGCATTTCTTGCTTGCCACGTGGCAGCCCCTGATTAGGCCATGTGGCGGCCTCTCATTGGGCCATGCTACCCCCTACTAGGTCAGCATGCCACATCAACCGTATGAACTATACACACTGCCACATGGCACGCTCTGATTGGTCCACGGATCGGTCCAAAAAGACAATAATTGGGTGACACGTGGCATCCTCTGGTGCTGCCATGTGATCATGCCAACATCAACATGCCACGTGCCACTTCCCTGCTTCTTCCACATGTGATGTACAGACAATGATGCCATCCGTACAGATGTTGACGTCAGTAGTACAGATGTTGACTCATCCCTTGCTGATTAGGCTAGGTTGACCAAACTTTGATCATGAATATCTTTCAATCCGTAACTCTGTTTGATGAGCTGTTTGCACCATTAGAAAGCTTGCGACACATTCTTCGCGATCATACCATTTTCATTGAGTTTTTCCCTTTCTATATTTTCTAGAGACATTCTGAGCATTCTGAGTTTCCTCTGTGAGTTATGAGTTGTTCTAAGCCTTCTGTGGATCCTTTTTGGATCAGAAACCAAGACGAGATTTCTCATGGGCTTGAAAGTGCCAAACTTAGATCAAGGCATGGAGACAATCATTTTTGAGTAATTCGATGCCAAGAATTTAGTGGTGTTGTTTTTTTTCTGATCAGAGCAAAGCTTCTGCAACTTAACTCCAGAATGAGGTATACTTATGTATTTTGCCAAATTATTTTGCTGAGTTAATAAAAAGGCCTACCCATTTGAGAGCTGGACCCAGAGACGTAGTCTACTAGGGATGAAATTCGTTATCAAGTTTTCCGTGTTTAGATCTGATGCATATGTCTCTTCATTATTGAGTTATTCCTTCTTTATGGTGCACTTCATTTTATACTCATTTAATACAATTCTTTAATAAGTCACATAGATGAAAAGATCCCATAACACATTGACATATGGATGTTTTGAGGAGAATGAGGCCTTGACCATGAGGATATGGCCTAGATGATTGACATGTGGCCTCTGGAGGCCTAACAATGTTTCTCCAACACCAACGACTTGCTTCTAGTGTCAAAACGTCCCCTAAAGGGGTGACGTCACCTTAAGTTAGGGTTTTCTTTTGTGTAAAAGTGAATTTAAAGTTGAATGCTTTAATATTATTTGTGTAAAGGGGAAAGTTTAGGGTTGTTGACCCCTAATCTTATGGTTTACCCTACAATTATGTGGACAAACTATGTTAGTGACATTTTGTATAAATAGAGACCATAAGATCTCATTTGGAATCACAACTCTCTCATTGTGAGAGGTATTGGACTGAAATTTTCATTATCTTTGGCTAGTTTATATCTTGTGCTCTTGTGTATGGATATATTCTCGGTTATTGGTTGATGGAAGGGATGCACTGACCTTGGAAGACTCTTCTTTTGCTATTGTGGTGGTTTGTCTTAGCATTTTTCCTTGGATTGGTAAGGATTTTACTTTGTGCTATTTGTTGTTATTCAAGTCAAGGTTATTTTGCTAGAGCTTGGTGGGAAGTATAAGTGCATGCACCCCCACCTTAGATTCCATCATTCTATGCTTAAGTATTGTTGGTTTGACAAGGGTTTGCTAAGATAAGTATAATTGCATACATCCTCTTAGCCTAAACCCTAGCTAGAGATACCTGCCTTGGGGAGTAAGAGGATTTACACCCCCAAGGAGGTAGTACCCCTATCTCTTTCTTTTCTTAACTCCATTAACCCAATCATTAAAGGAAATAGTCATTAATTGTTGCATTCGAGAAATAAATTGCTGCCTTGGTAAACGTGAAATTTTCAAGTTTTAAAGATATCTCTTTTGGAAGTTGTTCCTTGAGCCTTTGGCTCTCTTGCCTCATTGAGGTGTCTACTTTCAACCATTAATTTGTTGTTGTTACAACTAAATTTTACATCCATAAGGCTGCATAAAACCTAACCCTTTAACCCTTAATAACTCCTAAACTAACCCTAGAACTAACCCCTAACTTTTCCCTAACTCTCTACTAACCCTAGCACACTTGTGGGGCTAGTTAAAGGTGGTTTTGATTGGCTTATTTTTCTGATATTAAGCTTGGTTTGCTACAACCATAAGGATTATAAATATCATTGCAGTTAGTTTTTTTTTGTTTCAACCTTGCTTTTGTGCTAAAGTGGTGCTTATTCATTGTTGAGTTAAGCTAAGCTTTCACTAGTTTATATCTTGCTTATTCAATCATACCTTTAGTACTTATATTGCAACCTTTATTATCTTCTATGTGTTGATATATATCATTTAATTTTTCTGCAATTAGGGACAACAAGATTAACTTGTTTTTCCAACTCACATATTACAAGAATCCTTGGTTTTCATTGTGGCTCGGACAGGTACTTTACTCTCGACAGATCATTCAAATATTTTGGAAACCTTTAAACCTTCCCAAGACTCGTTTCCAAGCTCTTTCTACCATTTAGAATTGACCTCTAGGGACATCCATTCATACTTATCATTTTCCATTTCATTTCCCCCTAAGGTCACCGAGATTCACCCTTTGAGGTGACTATACCACCTCTAAAGTGATGAGAACACGTGCCTAAGGTGACAGTGGGTAGGTGCTCTCCTAGTTTTCGCCAATTGGTGGTTGGGTCGAGCTTTTCCCAACCTACAATTTGCACGATAACAATCTAAACAATTGTAGGAGTTTCATAAGAGTTTGTTGTTGGTCTCTAAACATTTCTTCCTGTCTCTTGGAAGCTGCTACCTAGTTCTGGTTAGATTCCATCAGTAGTCTAAGCACCAGATCTTGTGTAACTTTTGGGTTATCCCCCATGTTTCCATTGGTTTCTGACTCTGTATGGATTGCTTCCACCTCTCTTTCTGGTGAATTTTGCGAAGGTCCTCCGCGACCATTCTTATTTGTCATCAATAATAGGTTCGAAGAATCACAAGCTTTGATACCACTATAATATTCCCAACTGGGTTGGGTGGAAATTTCACATTGCTAACCCTTTTTAAACATATTACTCAATGAAGAATATTGTCAAACAGATAACAAACATTCGTTACACAAAATTTAGAGCAGATAACTATGGCATTATTATGGATGGAAAAACTTCCAAAATTAGTACAATGACAACTATTGGCTGTAATAATAGCTGCAGAATGCTACTAAGCACACAAACTATTGACTGCTAGGCAGCTACACAATCTATAGAAACCACACAAGAAACCTAGTATGATGCCAATCAATGAAGCCAAGGCTCTCCAAGACTTACTCTGCTCCAACAATGCCGATTTGCAATCAACCCTCTTGGCACCTATGGATCTGAAACTCGACCTCTTCCTGCAAATCACCACAGACACCTTGTGCAAGACGATATGCTTTTCAACTCCCTCCAATATGAAATCAATCACAAAATGAACTCTAATGAGAACTCTAAATGAATCCTCCTCTTGTCTAGCTAGGGTGGATATTTCACCACCAAAACTAAACTTGCAATGGAAGGGTTTTTCCCAAAACCCCAACGAAAACGATGGCTACAAGAGCACTCAATAAGATATCAAATAATAATGTCAAAGTGAGAGACTTCCCCTACTATTTATCCTTCTTCCGATTCTTCTAGATCTTTCTTCCTCTGACCAAATCAAACCCTTACTTAACTCCCTGTCAATATAATTGTTTATTTTATTTAATTATCTCTTTCTTCCTTTGACCAAATCAAATCCTTACTTAACTCTCTTTCAATAAAATGTAATTGTTTATTTTATTTAATTATCTCTTCAGGGTTTGATGCATTGACTCCCTTTTTTTTTGGTTGACTATAGCCTATGGAGTCGTACAAGATAATGAGTTATTAATTGGAAAGGGCCATTAGATATTCCTAAGTCCTAAGTTATGATTTCATTAAAGTATGAGCTTGGTGGGAAATGGAAAAAAATAAATTATTTTCCATTGCTACCATTGCATATTGGGTTGGGAGTGTGAGCTAGGGAGCCATTGATACCCTGTGACTTGAATACCTTGTGGGTTCTAGGTGATTCATGTGTGACTATTGAGAACAATTCTCCTTGGGTTGCTTTGGGGAAGGCTAGATCCCTGGAGGGGAAATTGTCTAGGATATGTTTCCCTTGGTGTGAGGCCTGGAGGGTATTTGGAGACTCCACGAGTGTAGTTGGATCTCCTCGAGCCACAACTTTGAGACTTCCTGTGTGAGTTACATTGGAGCCCTGGAAAGGAAGTGGGACAACTTGAGGCACTGCTATGTAGAGAATGGGGTAGACTTCCTTGAGTTGTGCAAGTTGAGGGGAATGAGAGAATGTTGGTTGGAGTTGCTGCTGAAGTTTGGTACCTTGTCCTAGTTTGAGCCGAGTACTAACTGTAAGACTTTAGTTGACTCAAAGTGAGTGCATTTTCCTTGGTGGAACCATAGCTCCATCTCGAAGATGACTTGCTGTTGAGAGAACTAGAACAACAATGTCTATGACTAGGTGGAACGTTTGAGGTCTGTAACCAATTGGTGCCATTTACACAAGATAAGTGTTATGGATATGGTTTTATTTACTTAATGCAATGTTTTATCTTGTGTACATATGTTATTTATGATTTATATGTACTTATGCATGTTCACATTGTTGTTATTATCATGTTATATGATGCATTTCATGACAATGTGTATATGCATTCATAAGAAATATAATTATAGTAGTAGGGGTACCTTGTTGAGAAATTATAGATGATAAGGTGACTAGGATGTATAATTAATGATATCAAAGTTATTAATGACAAATACAATTCAGATGTAAAGAAATTCAAAATGTGAATCCAATCACTAATAATGTAACTTAGCATAGAGCTTCTTGTGTTACTTTTAACCATTTTATGAAAAAAATGAAATTGCACTATTAACTTATAAAACAATTTTTTACCACTCACACCAAGCAATGTATATGAAATTGCACTATTGACTTATAATTTTTTTTTTTTACCACTCACACCAAACAATGTATATGATTATTCAGACTTACCAAAGACACCTCAAGATAACACAGTTATAATTTGTAGCTATTCCCTCTTAATGTATCTCTTATGTATGCTGTGAAAATGTGCAATATCAGAAAATACATTACAGCTGATAAAAAGTAGCCAAAATGATCTAGGTGGATATCGGTAGCCACCCACCTTTTCCAACTGGCTTAAAACAGTGTTCTGACAATTTTGGTAATTTACTATTTTTAGTAGTTTTTAACTTCTAGGGTCATTTTGAGGGCCTAAATGAAGGTTTTTCGGGATCAAGCTTCTTAATAATAGCCAAAGGCATGATTGAGCCCCCAAAATGAATCTCCTCGATGATACCTTTCCAACGGGCTATCATGCGCCTAAAACAGAGATCGTATGCAAAAGTTACGACCCAGAGAAGTTGATGTACTAACTTACCCAAACGGGGCCCACATGAATTTTGGCGCTTCATCTCCTAGGGTTTGGTTTTTGGATGTCTAGGGTTTTTGGCATTCCTGGTTATTGTAAAAAAGGCCTTTAGAGCCTCATTGTAATCATCTTCTTGCAAATGCGAGTAGCCGTCACATCTCTTCTCAGAGATAAGCTGCTACCATTCTAGCAAGTCTTTCACTCTGTATTTTTATAGTCTCTGTACATTTCTTTCATTAATAGAAATCGTGTATTACTGTATATCTGTGACTCTTATTATATTTCCGATATATCTCTGTTATATTGTTGTCTCTCTTGCAATATCTCTTAATATTTTTGTGTTATATCTCCGCTCTCATTTTGTGCCGAAAATAATCCAGATCACAAAATATAAGAATTTCCGTTTGCGTTGTTGATGGGCTCTTGTCTACTGGTGATGTCCACTGAATCCTGAGACAAATTCTAGTAGAAAGTAGCATTGTAGTCATCCAAAAAAATTAGCTGAATCCGGAGATAAATTCAGAAGCCATTACATTAAGAAAGTAGAAAGTAGAAGCCATTACAAATTCAGTAGAAAGTAGCATTGTAGTCATGGAAAAGGAGAAGCCATTACATTAAAGATAGTTGGTATGAGTTTAACATATCACTCAAAAGAATTGAATTTTGGTGGGAAAAATAATAATCATTCCTCCCAACCATCCAAACTAAACATAATTAATAATCTCACATATCTATTTTAAATGTTCATCTTTTAACTTCAATTTGTTTACTAAATTAACATAAATCAACATAAACAAACATGATCATGATGTATGGATTTAAGCATAGATTTTCACTAACCAAAAAATTAAGATTTTTTAAATGGCAGGTCGGTTATGCCTCTGACTTTAATTGTTTACAAAGTCAACATAAACTTTATCTATGAATTTGACCATAGCTTTTCATGAAAGAAATTATGATTTTTTAAAATGGCAGGTCTGTTCTTCCTCTGACTTCAATTTGTGTTTACAATTCCACATAAACCTGATCGATTTTTTTAAATGGCAGGTCTGTTCTTACTCTGACTTCAATTTGTGTTTACAATTCCACATAAACCTGATCTATGGATTTGAACATAGGTTTTCAATTAAAAGAACTATGAATCTTTTACTTGCACGTCTGTTCATCCTTTGACTTCAGTTTCTTTACAAAGTCAACATAAACCTGATATATGAATTTGAACATACGTTTTTATTAACAAAAATATTATGATTTTTTTAATTATGACCTGCTTGGTAAGGTAACTATCTCGGGATGATGACCATCCCGCAGATTAGCTTAGGAGAATGCCCAAAATTTATTGTGACTTATTAGCTCAGGAGGATGACCAAAACTTATTGTAACATTGTAGTTTAAATATTTTAATTTATTTTTTAATTTTTATTGAGTTTTATTTAAAATATGGTTAAAAATTTAGAAGAATTGTAAATATTAATTGTTTAAATTGTATAATTAGAGTGTAATTAAGATTTTTAGAGTGTTGAATTCAATTATATATTAAAAATAGAATTTAAACAATATAAAATTGCAATTTCACTAACAATTACATAAACTATTTCCAATAATGATTGTTAAAAAAATTCAAAAATAAAATATTTAGATTTATCCTATATTTTTTAACTCAATCAAATCAATAAATTTTTCTAATCTTTTAATCTTAAAATATTACTTCATTTTAAAAACTGATTCTTATCCTAACTAAGATCTCAAAAAATCCACACTATCTATCTAGCTACCAAACTACCAACTTAGGACAACTTTCGATCTTCAAAAATCTCTTCTCTTTGACTTGACTTTCAAATATACATGCTCCACAACCCTTCTCTTGGTATTTTACCTAGAAACCTTAACAAACCAACAAACTTCATACCAAATAGTAGAAATAAAACATACATGTTTCACAACCCTTCTCTTGGTATTCTACCTAAAAACCCTAACAGGTCAACAAACTTAAGACCAAATAATAGAAATAAAGCATGGTTCAAAATACTAAGTAATTCAAAAGGGTGATTATAAAAAAGGGTTAACCAAATACATCTATAAATAACACAGTTATATTTGTTTACAAAGTGGACATAAACCTAAGTAATTCAAAAGGCTAATTATAAAAAAATAGTGTATCAAAGACACCCAAAAATAACACAATTATAATTGTTTACAAGGTCAACATAAACCTAATCTATGGATTTGAAGTTTGAACAAGAGTTTTCATAAAACAAAAAACTATGAATTTTCAAAGTGCTGGTCTGTTCATCCTTTGACTTACATTTGTTTACAAAGTCTACATAAACCTGATCTATGAATTTGACTGTTGTTTTTCAGGAAAAGTAATTATGATTTTTTAAATTACAAATTTGTTCATCTTTTGAATTCAGTTTTCTTACACAGTTAACATAAACTTAATATATGGATTTTTATTAAAAAAATAAGTAGGCATTTTTTCAGGAGATATTTATCCTAAATTTTCAGCTAAAAATTGTTAGATTAATAAATTTGAGTGATTATTTCTGTATAATCTAAGTGTTTTAAGAGTTTTTTCAGCATACTAAATCTATTTCTGCATTTAAAAATAAATTTTAAACAACAAAAAATAATGATTACATCCAACTAACAAAACCATTTCCTAAAAGATATAAACAACGCCTTTAAAAAAAATATGATTTTTTTTTTTTCATTGCTAC